>JAXIVH010000086.1:386169-401362 GCA_036785325.1 Urophycis tenuis | reverse complement strand
TCTCCCCACCTATCCCTCTCCTCTCCCCTCCTATCTCCCCTCTCTCTCTCTCCCCACTCTCTCTCCCTCTCTTCATCTCTCTCCCCCGATCCTCTCTCTTCTTCTCTCTCCCCCGACTCTCTCTCTCCCTCTCTCTCTCCTCTCGTCTCTCCCCCCTCTCTCTCCCTCTCCTCTCCTCTCTCTCTCCCCTCTCTCTCTCTTCTCCCCGACTCTCTCTCCCTCTCTCTCCCCCCACCTACTCCATCTCTCTCCCCCACTCTCTCTCTCCTCTCTCTCTCTCTCTCTCTCTCTCTCTCCCTCTCTCTCCTCTCTCTCTCCCCCGACTCTCTCTCTCTCCCCCCACTCTCTTCTCCCCCCACTCTTCTCTCTCCCCCCACTCTCTCTCTCTCTCTCTTCTCTCTCTCCACTCTCTCTTTCCCTCTCTCCCCCCACTCTCTCTCTCTCTCTCTCTCTCTCTCTCTCTCTCTCTCTCTCTCCCCTCTCTCTCTCTCTCTCTCTCTCTCTCTCTCTCCCTCTCCCTCTCCCCCCACTCCCCTCTCCCCCCCTCTCTTCCCTCCCCTCCCCCCCCCCCCCCCTGCAGGTGGACAGTCTGGAGGCTGTCCTGGAGCTCCATGGCTGTGTGGAGGTGCTGCTGCCCAGCCTGCTGCAGGCCCCTGGGCAGCGTTGGCGTGTGGAAGGCGCCCGCCTGGCTCTGCTGCTGCTCTGCGTCTGCAAGCAGAGCCTGCAGCTGGGCGGAGACTGTCGCCTGCTGCTGCAGCTCCTCCGGCGGCTGCTGCACACCTGCCGCCAGGTACGGCCACGCCCTCAAAATAAGAGTCTGACACTCCGATGGAATTACGACCAGCGTCAGTCAAACTCTTATTTTGGAGACGAGAGCGGAGGTTTCAAAATAAGAGTGTGCGCGATGGCGGTTGTTGTTGTAGCTGAGTGTCACACATTGTGACCGTCAGAGCGCCACACCGGTGGGTTCTGGACCATCAAACGCCGGCTTCCGGGCCTGACCGCCACAGTTCTGTTCACCTCCCACTTTGTGGTTCCTTCAAGAGGGGCGGGGAACGTGTCAGAGGAGCCTGAGGGTCACAACATCTGGAGGTGACCAGTGGGTCAGACCCAGTGTACATGCTGGGTGGATGGTGGTGACCAGTGGGTCAGACCCAGTGTACATGCTGGGTGGATGGTGGTGACCAGTGGGTCAGACCCAGTGTACATGCTGGGTGGATGGTGGTGACCAGTGGGTCAAACCCAGTGTACATGTATGGTGGTGACCAGTGGGTCAGACCCAGTGTACATGCTGGGTGTATGGAGGTGACCAGTGGGTCAGACCCAGTGTACATGCTGGGTGTATGGTGGTGACCCAGTGGGTCAGACCCAGTGTACATGCTGGGGTGTATGGTGGTGACCAGTGGGTCAGACCCAGTGTACATGCTGGGTGTATGGAGGTGACCAGTGGGTCAGACCCAGTGTACATGTATGGTGGTGACCAGTGGGTCAGACCCAGTGTACATGCTGGGTGTATGGTGGTGACCAGTGGTCAGACCCAGTGTACATGCTGGGTGTATGGTGGTGACCAGTGGGTCAGACCCAGTGTACATGCTGGGTGTATTTGCTATTAACTGTGTGGTAGATTTACTATTGAGTGGGTTGGGTGTGTGTTTTCTGTGCAGTGTCTATTTATTGACTTATTGTACTGTCTGTGTGTGTGTGTTGTGTTGTGTGTGTGTGTGTGTGTGTGTGCCTGCGTGCGTGCGTGTGCGTGTCTGTGTGTGTGTGTGTGTGTGTGTGTGTGTACATGTGTGTGTGTGTGTGTGTATATGTTTGTGTGTGTGTACATGTGTGTGTGTGTGTACGTGTGTGTATATGTGTGTGTGTGTGTGTGTGTGTGTACATGTGTGTGTGTGTGTGTGTGTGTGTACGTGTGTGTGTGTTTGTGTGTGTGTGTATGTGTATATGTGTATATGTGTGTGTACGTGTGTGTGTGTGTGTGTGTGTGTGTGTGTGTGTGTGTGTGTGTACGTGTGTGTATGTGTGTGTGTGTGTGTGTGTGTGTGTGTGTGTGTGTGTGTGTGCGTGTGTGTGTGTGTGTGTGTGTGTGTGTGTGTGTGTGTGTACACGTGTGTGTGTGTGCTGCAGGAGGTCCCTGTAGAGGAGGTGCTGATGGGTCTGGCCCTGCTCCTCTTGGAGGCACCAGTAGACCAACAGACCGACCTACTGAGCCTTGGTAACACCTCCCCCCCCCCCCCCCCCCCCCCCCTCCACACACACACACACACACACACACACACACACACACACATACAGGAACCCCAACTCAACCCCACCTCCCCCCCCCCCCCCCCCCCCCTCACACACACACACACTGGAACCCCAACTCATCCCACACCTCCCCCCCACCCACACACACAGGAACCCCAACTCAACCCCACCCCCCCCCTCCCCCCCCACACACACACAGGAACCCCAACTCAACCCCCACCTCCCACACACACAGGAACCCTAACTCAACCCCACCTCCCACACACACACAGGAACCCTAACTCAACCCCACCACCCCCACACACAGGAACCCCAACTGAACCCCACCACCCCCACCCGCCCTGGGGCCAGAGAAACATTTCCCAGTTTGTAGAGATCTGTCCAGCACTCCCTGAGACAGACAGAGGGGCGTTCTCTCTCTCAGCTGTCTGTACCCGTGACTCAAGGTGTCGCGGGCTTGGAGAACGTTTGGCCACACAGCCAAGATATTTCTAGAACCTTCAGCTCAGTCATGTTTACATTTACATCATGTTTACGGTTACATTTACATTTACATTGAGGGCATTTAGCAGACACTTTTATCCAAAGTGACTTACAAAGAGTACATTTGTCATAAGAAGGTGAAACATTTCATTGCTGCTAATACAGTAAGAAAGTCACCAGAACTAGTTTCAAGCATTCCAATTGCTGGATTAACCATTGCTAGTATACAACATCTCTGACTGAGGGCCAAGTTACAAAGAGTGATTAAAGTGCCAAGACGTACAACAAATAAGAGCACGAGGTAGGGTTATGCAGGGTTCAGGTGAACTCTGAACAAGTGGGTCTTGAGTCTCTTCCGTCACCAACGGGCTGGGATGGCACTTTTCTAACCCTGCAGGCGAACGTTCCCCCCCCCTCAGGGTTCTTAACTCTCCTCCTGGTCCCCCAGCCCTCTCCCTCTCCCCAGAGGAGGACCTTAACTCTCCCTCCTGGTCCCCCAGCCCCTCTCCCTGTCCAGAGGAGGACCCTTAACTCTCCCTCCTGTCCCCCAGCCCTCTCCCTGTCCAGAGGAGGACCCTTAACTCTCCCTCCTGGTCCCCCAGCCCTCTCCCTGTCCAGAGAGGACCCTTAACTCTCCCTCCTGGTCCCCCAGCCCTCTCCCTGTCTCCAGAGGAGGACCCTTAACTCTCCCTCCTGGTCCCCCCAGCCCTCTCCCTGTCCAGAGGAGGACCCTTAACTCTCCCTCCTGGTCCCCAGCCCTCTCCCTGTCCAGAGGAGGACCCTTAACTCTCCCTCCTGGTCCCCCAGCCCTCTCCTGTCCAGAGGAGGACCCTTAACTCTCCCTCCTGGTCCCCCCAGCCCTCTCCCTGTCCCCAGAAGAGGACCCTTAACTCTCCCTCCTGGTCCCCCAGCCCTCTCCCTGTCTCCAGAGGAGGACCCCTTAACTCTCTCCTCCTGGTCCCCCAGCCCTCTCCCTGTCCAGAGGAGGACCCTTAACTCTCTCCCTCCTGTCCCCCAGCCCTCTCCCTCTCCCCAGAGGAGGACCCTGTTCTTAACTCTCCCTCCTGGTCCCCCAGCCCTCTCCCTGTCCAGAGGAGGACCCTGTTCTTAACTCTCCTCCTGGTCCCCCAGCCCTCTCCCTGTCCCCAGAGGAGGACCCTGTTCTTAACTCTCCCTCCTGGTCCCCCAGCCCTCTCCCTGTCCCCAGAGGAGGACCCTGTTCTTAACTCTCCCTCCTGTCCCCCAGCCCTCTCCCTGTCCAGAGGAGGACCCTTAACTCTCTCCTCCTGGTCCCCCAGCCCTCTCCCTGTCCAGAGGAGGACCCTGTTCTTAACTTCTCCCTCCTGGTCCCCCCAGCCCTCTCCCTGTCCAGAGGAGGACCCTGTTCTTAACTCTCCCCTCCTGGTCCCCCAGCCTCTCCCTGTCCCAGAGGAGGGACCCTGTTCTTAACTCTCTCCTCCTGGTCCCCCCAGCCCTCTCTCCTGTCCCCAGAGGAGGACCCCTGCTCCCCCCTGGCTGCCCCCCTGCTGCTGCTGCCCGCCCTGCAACTTGCTGTCCTGTGCCGGCCTGGTGGAGCCCCTGGCTGAGCCCGCCCTGCATCGCCGCAACCTGGAGCTGGCGGGCGGCGTGCTGCGGCTGCGCAGAGGGACCCGCCCCCCCGCCCCGCAGGTAACCACGGCGACCGCGCGCTGACTCACGCCCATGTGACTGTCGCCACAACACGGGTGCACCGCGCCAGAGTGGGAATCGGGCCGGAATGTTCTGTACGAGCCCGGCCCCGCGTCGACAGAACAGTAACCGGACCCGAGACCCCAGCCTGACAGCCATCAAGCTTTATGTCCCAAGCCGACACAGTTAAAGTCTATTTGTTTCATACTGAAGACACATTTACTGTCTGTGTTGATGAAAGCCCTTTATGAAGTGATGCAAGGCATTTGTAAATGTCAACAACACACATGAGTGCAAAATGTGCGGATTAACGCACGGGTTAATTAAAACATTTCATATCACACAGATGTGACCGAGCAGAACCCGAGCATCATGTCTACATATTAGTCTGAACCTGACCTGGGCCTGTCAGGTTCGGTGGGGGTATCCATCCTCTACACCACTCGGCTGTCAGCAGCGACGCATTTCCTTGAGGCCTGCGCCGTAGCAACGACGCATGCATTTAGAGTTTTGTACCAACGCGTGTACTTAAGGCATGCAGCCTTTGAAGCCAAATGTAGGAGGAATCTCGATGTATAAACTATGAGTCATGTGCCGTGTTCCGATATCCACACTTCCACACTTAGTATACTTTGAGTACGTAGGGCGTTCCAATTACGATTTCGGCAAAAAGAAGTGTACTCAAAGGACGGATGTTGCCCTCAAAACGGTCAGTACACTGAGTGTGCAACGGTGTACACTATCCGTACTCAACGGCAGCCATCTTAGCTACGTAGCAGAAGAGGCGGAGTCAGGCTGAGCCACACTCAGTTGTAAAACAGCCAGACGTCAGTGGGGCGTAATGGATTCACGTGTGTTTGGCGGGTGACGCGGCTGCGCAGCTGATAGTACTTTCCGGTAAGTGCACCATTTGGAACAACACTTAACATCTGAAAATCTGCACACTTAGTGAGTACGGAGAGTGTACTACGTTTAAGTGTACTCATGAAGTATGGATATCGGAACACGGCCCTCTTTTCAATCAAACTCTCTGGCAAACAGGAAGCAGGAGTGATCTTAGCGTTGCTTTTCTCTACCTGGAGTCCTTCTGTCATTCCAGGTGTCCCCCCAGCCCCGCCCCCAGCCCCGCCCCCCCGGCCCGTGGTACAGTGAGCTGCGCACGGCGGTGCACCTGCTGCGGAGGCTGGCCGTGGGAGGCCCCGGGGCCGCCAGCCAGTGGCTGACCTCGGTCACCTGGGCTCTGGGTCAGCACGGGCAGCAGCTGCTGCCCTGGTCCCTGGTGCTGGTGGTGGCCCACCTGCTCGCCACCGGACCCCCCGTGGTCTGCAGCCTCGCTCTGGAGGCCTCCGGAGCCATCGCTGAGGCAGACCCCTCCAAGGTAGCTGTGATGTGTGTGTGTGTGTGTCTGTGTGTGTGTGTGTGTGTGTGTGTGTGTGTGTGTCTGTGTGTGTGTGTGTGTGTGTGTGTCTGTCTGTCTGTGTGTGTGTGTGTGTGTGTGTGTCTGTGTGTCTGTGTGTCTGTCTACTACAGGTCTTACCAGCATGGGGGTGATTTGTTGCCTTCCCACACTCTTGAACCAGCTTGTGTGTGTGTGTTTTGTGTGTGTGTGTGTGTGTGTGTGTGTGCGCGTGCATGTGCGTGTGTGCGTGCGCGTGTGTGCGTGCGTGCGTGTGCATGCATGTGCCAGAGGCGTGTCATAGCTTGGAGTCATACAATCTTCGGCGCTCTGTCCACCTTTGTATTTCATCTCCACCAGCAACATTCGACAACATTCCCTGAAATAGGCCTTGTTTTGTTTCGGTTGCTACTTAATCTTTGGGTGTTCCCAGCCGCCATGTTGTCCTCTGTTCTGCAGTGGTGGTGGTGGTGGTGGTGGTGGGGGGGGCGGGGTGAGCAGACAGCGCGTGAGACCCTCTGGGGAAGATAATGCTGCCGCCCCCCAAAGATAATGGGAGTGATCCTAATCTGCCCTGGGCCCTCGAGTTGCTCTGTCTGGTCCAGGGACCCGCCGGAGAGAGAGGTTATCCACCTGCTCTGTCTGGTCCAGGGACCCGCCGGAGAGAGAGGTTATCCACCTGCTCTGTCTGGTCCAGGGACCCGCCGGAGAGAGAGGTTATCCACCTGCTCTGTCTGGTCCAGGGACCCGCCGGACAGAGAGGTTATCCACCTGCTCTGTCTGGTCCAGGGACCCGCCGGAGAGAGAGGTTATCCACCTGCTCTGTCTGGTCCAGGGACCCGCCGGAGAGAGAGGTTATCCACCTGCTCTGTCTGGTCCAGGGACCCGCCGGAGAGAGAGGTTATCCACCTGCTCTGTCTGGTCCAGGGACCCGCCGGAGAGAGAGGTTATCCACCTGCTCTGTCTGGTCCAGGGACCCGCCGGAGAGAGAGGTTATCCACCTGCTCTGTCTGGTCCAGGGACCCGCCGGAGAGAGAGGTTATCCACCTGCTCTGTCTGGTCCAGGGACCCGCCGGAGGGAGAGGTTATCCACCTGCTCTGTCTGGTCCAGGGACCCGCCGGAGAGAGAGGTTATCCACCTGCTCTGTCTGGTCCAGGGACCCGCCGGAGAGAGAGGTTATCCACCTGCTCTGTCTGGTCCAGGGACCCGCCGGAGAGAGAGGTTATCCACCTGCTCTGTCTGGTCCAGGGACCCGCCGGAGAGAGAGGTTATCCACCTGCTCTGTCTGGTCCAGGGACCCGCCGGAGAGAGAGGTTATCCACCTGCTCTGTCTGGTCCAGGGACCCGCCGGAGAGAGAGGTTATCCACCTGCTCTGGCTGGTCCAGGGACCCGCCGGAGAGAGAGGTTATCCACCTCCTGGCTGCCACCACGGCTTCCTCTGCAGCGCGGAGCCTTTCTGCCTGTCTTGGCCTGTTTCATTAAGCCATGGTGAGACTTTACCATGGTCAGTGTGTTAATGAAGCCTTCTTCATTAAGCCATGGTGAGACTTTACCATGGTCAGTGTGTTAATGAAGCCTTCTTCATTAAGCCATGGTGAGACTTTACCATGGTCAGTGTGTTAATGAAGCCTTCTTCATTAAGCCATGGTGAGACTTTACCATGGTGTGTTAATGAAGCCTTCTTCATTAAGCCATGGTGAGACTTTACCACGGTGTGTTAATGAAGCCTTCTTCATTAAGCCATGGTGAGACTTTACCACGGTGTGTTAATGAAGCCTTCTTCATTAATTATTTAACATTAGTTAATGCAGGTGATCAGCATTACATAACAGTTAATTAACCGTGAGTCGACATTTGTCGACATTTGTGGTGTTCATGTTAACTAAGGCATTCTTTTCTAGATTATTTAACGGGGTCCAGGTGAATCCCAGTCACTTGAATCCGGCCATCAAACACATTTGATAAAACCTGATCATGATATTGTATGTCATAAAATAGGTGGAATTGTGATGAAGTCCTGTAGAAGAATACAGCAGAGCTCTGAGGATGGGAGGCTGTCAGAGGCTGTCTCAGTCCTCCTGGTGCAGTTTCCCCCCCAGCACCTTCCAGCTGGGGGGGAGTCCTCAGTATCTCAGTAGGTAGAGCGGGTGGACAGAGCGGGTCGTCCACCATGGTAGAGCGGGTGGACAGAGCGGGTCGTCCACCATGGTAGAGCAGGTGGACAGAGCGGGGCGTCCACCATGGTAGAGCGGATGGACAGAGCGGGGCGTCCACCATGGTAGAGCGGGTGGACAGAGCGGGTCGTCCACCATGGTAGAGCGGGTGGACAGAGCGGGTCGTCCACCATGGTAGAGCGGGTGGACAGAGCGGGTCGTCCACCATGGTAGAGCGGGTGGACAGAGCGGGTCGTCCACCATGGTAGAGCGGGTGGACAGAGCGGGTCGTCCACCATGGTAGAGTGGGTGGACAGAGCGGGGCGTCCACCATGGTAGAGCGGGTGGACAGAGCGGGGCGTCCACCAACCGTAGGTTCAAAGGTTCAAAGGTTCAAAGGTTTTATTGTCATTTGCACAACAGATACAGCGTACATGTTGGCAATGAAAATCTTAAGTCCCAGGCACCCCATAACAACTCAATAAGTGTCTAAGAATACTGTAACAGAAGAAGAGAAAAACTAGTGCAATAAAAATAGAAAAAAAAAAATATATATATATATATATATATATATATAACATGATAATAATATAAACATTAAAACATTAAACATTCTAAGGTGCAGAAGTGTAAAAGTAAAAGTAAAAGTGTTATATTTACATGTGCAGTTGAATTAGCAGCAGTTATGGGGAGGTATGAACCGATATGAATTAAATAATGTAATCAAATAAATATGAAAATAAATATTTTCCTATAAACAGATGTGGTGACCTTCACAGAGCTCAGGAGTTCAACAGTCTTACAGCCTGTGGGATGAAACTGTCCCTGAGTCTGGTGGTCCTGGTCCGGATGCTGCGGTACCGCCAGCAGACACAACAGTTTGTTGTTGAGGTGATGGGGGTCTTTTAGAATCCTGTAGGCCTTCTTCCTACACCGCTGGGTGTAGAGGTCCTCCATGGATGGCAGCTCCGTCCTGGTGATGAGCTGAGCAGTTTTCACCACCCTCTGTAGAGTCTTACGGTTGAGGGCGGTGCAGCTGCCATACCAGGCCGTGATGCAGCCGGTCAGGATACTCTCGATGGTGCACCTGTAGAAGTTACAGAGTATCCTGGAGTCCATGTTGAACCTCCGCAGCCTGCGGAGGAAGAAGAGCCTCTGACGGGCTGTCTTGGTGATGATGTTGGTGTGATGAGTCCATGTCAGGTCCTCAGTGATGTGAACCCCGAGGAACCTGAAGCTGCTGACTCTCTCTCTCCACAGGAGTCCCGTCAATGGTGATGGGGGCGTGTCCACCTCTCTGTTTCTTCCTGTAATCCACAATCAGCTCCTTGGTTTTGCTGATGTTGAGAAGGAGGTTGTTGTCCTGGCACCAAGATGTCAGGGCTCTGACCTCCTCTCTGTACGCCGTCTCGTTGCCGTCGGTGATCAGGCCGATGACGGTCGTGTCATCAGCAAACTTAACGATGGAGTTGGAGCTGTGTGTGGCCACGCAGTCGACACGCCGACACGCAGGGTCGGCGGTCCCATCCCCTTGATCCCCCTCCTCCATCTGTCCACATGTCGAACCTCACAAATGTACTGATTGTAGGTCGCTTTGGACAAAGCTAAATGCCCCTTTACCCTGTCAGCACTCCCTGGTCCCTCGGTCTCACAGATAGATAGATCCTCTTCGTGGAGACCGTATACTTCAAACTCGCCATACTGCCGCACTGTCCTGCTCAGTATCAGAGTTATGAGTGATGAGACAGACTCGGATGGGTTCAGGGTCAGGGTCAGGCAGTTCTGCTAGACCCCTAGGACACCAACCCAGACCCAAAGGCCTCAGGATGTCCCGGTATCAGGGCACGGTTGTAGAATGACGCATGGTGCACGGAGGGAGCATGCTGGAGATATGGTGCTGGATCCAAGGTGCAAGGAGACTGGGCAGGAAGCGTGGTTCTGATGGTAACCAGGCCTCCTGGATCCAAGGTGCAAGGAGCAGGAAGCGTGGTTCTGATGGTAACCAGGCCTCCTGGATCCAAGGTGCAAGGAGCAGGAAGCGTGGTTCTGATGGTAACCAGGCCTCCTGGATCCAAGGTGCAAGGAGCAGGAAGCGTGGTTCTGATGGTAACCAGGCCTCCTGGATCCAAGGTGCAAGGAGCAGGAAGCGTGGTTCTGATGGTAACCAGGCCTCCTGGATCCAAGGTGCAAGGAGCAGGAAGCGTGGTTCTGATGGTAACCAGGCCTCTCAGACAGGATGGACTCATTTGGAACCATTACGGCTCTCCTTTGCTGCCTTCTCAGTGTTAGTCCCCTGTAATGTAAACGTCTATAAAGACTAGACTTGTAGTCAAGACCGCCTATACCGAGACCAAGACACTACCAAGACTAGATGGTATCGAGACCAAGACAAGACCAAGACCAGAGGGTATCGAGACCAAGACCAAGACTGACCAAGTCAAGACCAAGACCAAGTCGAGACCAAGACCGAGACCAAATCGATACAGGAAAAAAAAACAGATTAGTGTTTAAGTTACACCAATACGTGAACAATGGCGCAGCCGTTGAAATGTTACAATCTAACATATTTGGTGCGTAGTGTACGAGTGCTGCCTCCACTGGGCCTTGTCTAACCCTGCACTGTCCTCCACTGGGCCTTGTCTAACCCTGCACTGTCCTCCACTGTCCTCCACTGGGCCTTGTCTTGTCCTCCACTGTCCTCCACTGGGCCTTGTCTAACCCTGCACTGTCCTCCACTGGGCCTTGTCTTGTCCTCCACTGTCCTCCACTGGGCCTTGTCTAACCCTGCACTGTCCTCCACTGTCCTCCACTGGGCCTTGTCTAACCCTGCACTGTCCTCCACTGGGCCTTGTCTAACCCTGCACTGTCCTCCACTGGGCCTTGTCTAACCCTGCACTGTCCTCCACTGTCCTCCACTGGGCCTTGTCTAGCCCTGCACTGTCCTGCACTGTCCTCCACTGGGCCTTGTCTAACCCTGCACTGTCCTCCACTGTCCTCCACTGGGCCTTGTCTAACCCTGCACTGTCCTCCACTGTCCTCCACTGGGCCTTGTCTAACCCTGCACTGTCCTCCACTGTCCTCCACTGGGCCTTGTCTAACCCTGCACTGTCCTCCACTGGGCCTTGTCTAGCCCTGCACTGTCCTCCACTGGGCCTTGTCTAACCCTGCACTGTCCTCCACTGTCCTCCACTGGGCCTTGTCTAACCCTGCACTGTCCTCCACTGGGCCTTGTCTAACCCTGCACTGTCCTCCACTGGGCCTTGCCTAGCCCTGCACTGTCCTCCACTGGGCCTTGTCTAACCCTGCACTGTCCTCCACTGGGCCTTGCCTAGCCCTGCACTGTCCTCCACTGGGCCTTGTCTAACCCTGCACTGTCCTTCACTGTCCTCCACTGGGCCTCGTCTAGCCCTGCACTGTCCTCCACTGGGCCTTGTCTAACCCTGCACTGTCCTCCACTGTCCTCCACTGGGCCTTGTCTAACCCTGCACTGTCCTTCACTGTCCTCCACTGGGCCTCGTCTAGCCCTGCACTGTCCTGCACTGTCCTCCACTGGGCCTCGTCTAGCCCTGCACTGTCCTCCACTGTCCTCCACTGGGCCTTGTCTAACCCTGCACTGTCCTCCACTGTCCTCCACTGGGCCTTGTCTAACCCTGCACTGTCCTCCACTGGGCCTTGTCTAACCCTGCACTGTCCTCCACTGTCCTCCACTGGGCCTTGTCTAACCCTGCACTGTCCTTCACTGTCCTCCACTGGGCCTCGTCTAGCCCTGCTCTATGCACCAGGGACCCCATTGATGGGGTGGGGGGGGCACAGTCTGGTGAACAGCTAGCCGTGCATGACAGAACAGGGGTCAACGGGTGCACTGTGTGTGTGTGTGTGTGTGTGTGTGTGTGTTGGGGGGGTAAAGGGGAGGAGCCGACCACATGATTGTGATGTTACGATGGATCACTGCGGAGGTAGGGAGGGAGGGGAGGGGAGGGCCGTGACCCCCACCTTGTTGTGGCGCCGTGCGCGTCCCGGTGGTGACGCAGGGAGCGAGGCTGACGTCGGGGGGGGGGGGGGGGGGTACGTTTAAGGTTGCCAGCTTCGGTGTGACAGAGGGGTCAAGATCCACGTTCATAACAGCTGTTTACATGCACAGACCTGTTGCACAAGTCATCCCGTTGGCAGTCTTTGGGCAGCGGTGATGATGAAGCTGTGCTTCCACACGTCGACCCACTCACACATTAAAGGTCCTGCTGCTCATCCTCCTCCGGCCCGCTTCATCAGGGAGGCTGAGCAACACCAGACGTCCTCACTGTGTGTCCTGTGTCCTCACCGTGTGTCCTCACTGTGTGTCCTGTGTCCTCACTGTGTGTCCTCACTGTGTGTCCTGTGTCCTCACTGTGTGTCCTCACCGTGTGTCCTGTGTCCTCACCGTGTGTCCTCACTGTGTGTCCTGTGTCCTCACTGTGTGTCCTCACTGTGTGTCTTCGCTGTGCACCGCGGCGTTCCCGCACCCTCTGTCTCCCTGTCTGTCCCTCTGTCTGTCCCCCTGTCTGTCCCTCTGTCTGTCCCCCTGTCTGTCTGTCCCCCTGTCTCCCTCCCTCCCTGTCTGTCTGTCTCCCTGTCTGTTCCCCTGTCTGTCCCTCTGTCTGTCCCCCTGTCTGCCTCCTGTCTGTCTCCCTGTCTGTCTGTCCCCCTGTCTCTCTCCCTCCCTGTCTGTCTGTCTCCCTGTCTGTCCCCCTGTCTGCCTCCTGTCTGTCCCCCTGTCTCCCTCCCTGTCTGTCTGTCTCCCTCCCTCCCTGTCTCCCTGTCTGTCCCCCTGTCTCCCTCCCTGTCTGTCTGTCTCCCTCCCTCCCTGTCTCCCTGTCTGTCCCCCTGTCTCCCTCCCTGTCTGTCTGTCTGTCTGTCTCCCTGTCTGTCCCCCTGTCTCCCTCCCTGTCTGTCCCCCTGTCTGTCTGTCTGCCTCCTGTCTGTCTCCCTGTCTCCCTCCCTGTCTGTCTGTCTGTCTCCCTGTCTTTCCCCCTGTCTGTCCCCCTGTCTCCCTCCCTGTCTGTCCCCCTGTCTCCCTCCCTGTCTGTCTCCCTGTCTCCCTCCCTGTCTGTCCCCCTGTCCTGGCTCCCTGTCTGTCTCCCTCCCTGTCTGTCTGTCTGTCCCCCTGTCTGTCCCAGTACCCCAGCACGCCGTCTGCCTCAGGGTCCTCTGGGGCCTTTGAGAGCACCAAACAGAGAGCTGTGGGAGATAAGGGAGAATAGGGAAATATATCTCTCTGGAGTCCTATTGAAGGCCAAACCACACCCCATCCAGCACCCCCCCCCCCCCCCCCCCCCCCCCCCTCCCCCCAGCCCAGGCACCTGGCAACACCCTGAGGTGGGGGCGGGGGGCTGGTGGGCGGAGTGGGACCCTGGATGCATGGGTGGAGAAAGACGAAAGCCTTGTGTGTGTGTGTGTGTGTGTGTGTGTGTGTGTGTGTGTGTGTGTGTGTGTGTGTGTGTGTGTGTGTGTGTGTGTGTGCCCGCACGTCTGCATGTGCCTGACCGTACAGGAGAAGATAGAGAGCTGCAACATGCATGTGTGCACACACACACACATACACACACGTGTACACACACACACACCCGTACACACCTACACACACCCATACACACACCCCCCCACACACACACACACACACCCGCACACACACACACCCACACACACACACCCACACACACACACACACACACACACACATACCCCCCTGCTCGTAGCAGATATAGTTGAGTCGGCTCCAACCATCTGTTGAACCCACCCCCGTGCATCTCGTTTCCCGTGTCCATTGGGTCGGGCCCCCGTGGCACCGTACCCGTCCTGATCAACAGGAACCAGAACCACGCACGCGGGGGTGGGATCACGTCTTCAGCGGGCGGGAACCACGCGAGGAAAGTGTCTCGTTTTGTGCTTTGGAGAGGTCCAGTTGGATGCGTGGTGGGACACCGACTCCTATTGGTGGCACACAGGCTCTCCCAGAGCACCCCGGGCTGAACGGAGCACAGAGCAGCGCCTTAATGGGGCACAGAGCAGCACCTTAATGGGGCACAGAGCAGCACCTTAATGGGGCGCAGAGCAGCACCTTAATGGGGCGCAGAGCAGCGCCTTAATGGGGCGCAGAGCAGCACCTTAATGGGGCGCAGAGCAGCACCTTAATGGGGCGCAGAGCAGCACCTTAATGAGGTGCAGAGCAGCACCTTAATGAGGCACAGAGCAGCGCCTTAATGGGGCACAGAGCAGCACCTTAATGAGGTGCAGAGCAGCACCTTAATGGGGCACAGAGCAGCGCCTTAATGGGGCACAGAGCAGCGCCTTAATGGGGCGCAGAGCAGCACCTTAATGGGGCACAGAGCAGCGCCTTAATGGGGCGCAGAGCAGCGCCTTAATGGGGTGCAGAGCAGCACCTTAATGAGGCGCAGAGCAGCACCTTAATGGGGCACAGAGCAGCGCCTTAATGGGGCACAGAGCAGCGCCTTAATGGGGCACAGAGCAGCACCTTAATGGGGCACAGACAGCGCCCTAATGGGGCGCAGAGCAGCGCCTTAATGGGGCGCAGAGCAGCGCCTTAATGGGGCGCACAGCAGCACCTTAATTGGGCACAGAGCAGCACCTTAATGGGGCGCAGAGCAGCACCTTAATGGGGTAAACCTCGAGCTGAACGGGGTGCAGAGCCGGCGTGCGTTTGGCGCCCCACCATAGACCACGGCGGCGCCACTCCGTCGTGGGGTTCCCTGGCGTCCGTGGGGCTCGTTGGCGTCCGTGGGACTCGTTAGGGTGGTCTTGAAGGGAAGCACGCGGAATGGGAGCGCCTGACGAAGCTGAACACCCCGGGGGATGGAGACGTTTGAACATCACCACCAGAGGAAATGCAGCTTTTGTCAACGCATTCTCAATGATATGTGCTGTCATTGTATTATATACTTTTATCAATGCATTGCTCTCTGCTGTGTGCTGTTCTATGTTACTATGTGCTGCTCTATTGAATCTCTGGCTTCTTTCGGAAGCAGCTGTGTCATAAGCAGGATAATGAACAGCCGGTGTGTGGGTCATTGTTTAGAAATACAACCACCATGACCCTGTGCATTACCCCTCACCCTGCTGTACATTACCCCTCTCTCCTCTCCCCTCTCTCCTCTCTCCTCTCCCCTCTCTCCTCACCCCTCACCCCTCTCTCCTCACCCCTCACCCCTCACCCCTCACCCCTCTCCCCTCTCCCCCCAGGTGGC
>JAXIVH010000086.1:363669-378669 GCA_036785325.1 Urophycis tenuis | reverse complement strand
GCAATGACCTCTGTGTTCTGTAGTGAGCTCTGTGTTCTGTAGTGAGCTCTGTGTTCTGTAGTGAACTCTGCAATGAGCTCTGTGTTCTGTAATGAGCTCTGTGTTCTGTAGTGAGCTCTGCAATGAGCTCTGTGTTCTGTAGTGAGCTCTGTGTCCTGTTGTGAGCTCTGCAATGACCTCTGTGTTCTGTATTGAGGTCTGTGTTCTGTAGTGAGCTCTGCAATGACCTCTGTGTTCTGTATTGAGCTCTGTGTTCTGTAGTGAGCTCTGCAATGACCTCTGTGTCCTGTAGTGAGCTCTGTGTCCTGTTGTGAGCTCTGCAATGACCTCTGTGTTCTGTAGTGAGGTCTATGTTCTGTAGTGAGCTCTGCAATGACCTCTGTGTTCTGTTTTGAGATCTGTTCTGTAGTGAGCTCTGCAATGACCTCTGTGTTCTGTAGTGAGCTCTGTGTTCTGTAGTGAGCTCTGCAATGACCTCTTTGTTCTGTAGTGAGCTCTGCAATGAGCTCTATGTTCTGTAGTGAGCTCTGTGTTCTGTAGTGAGCTCTGCAATGAGCTCTGTGTTCTGTAGTGAGCTCTGTGTTCTGTAGTGAGCTCTGTTCTGTAGTGAGCTCTGTGTTCTGTAGTGAGCTCTGTGTTCTGTAGAGAGCTCTGTGTCCTGTTGTGAGCTCTGCAATGAGCTCTGTGTTCTGTAGTGAGCTCTGTGTTCTGTAGTGAGCTCTGCAATGACCTCTTTGTTCTGTAGTGAGCTCTGTGTTGTGTAGTGAGCTCTGCAATGAGCTCTATGTTCTGTAGTGAGCTCTGTGTTCTGTAGTGAGCTCTGCAATGAGCTCTGTGTTCTGTAGTGAGCTCTGTGTTCTGTAGTGAGCTCTGTTCTGTAGTGAGCTCTGTGTTCTGTAGTGAGCTCTGTGTTCTGTAGTGAGCTCTGTGTTCTGTAGTGAGCTCTGTTCTGTGGTGAGCTCTGTGTTCTGTAGTGAGCTCTGTGTTCTGTAGTGAGCTCTGTATTCTGTAGTGAGCTCTGTTCTGTAGTGAGCTCTGTGTTCTGTAGTGAGCTCTGTGTTCTGTAGTGAGCTCTGTGTTCTGTAGTGAGCTCTGTTCTGTAGTGAGCTCTGTTCTGTAATGAGCTCTGTTCTGTAGTGAGCTCTGTGTTCTGTAGTGACATCTGTTCTGTAGTGAGCTCTGCAATGACCTCTGTGTTCTGTAGTGAGCTCTGTTCTATAGTGAGCTCTGTGTTCTGTGTGAGCTCTGTGTTCTGTAGTGAGCTCTGCAATGACCTCTGTGTTCTGTAGTGAGCTCTGTTCTATAGTGAGCTCTGTGTTCTGTAGTGAGCTCTGTGTTCTGTAGTGAGCTCTGCAATGACCTCTGTGTTCTGTAGTGAGCTCTGTGTCCTGTTGTTAGCTTTGCAATGACCTCTGTGTTCTGTAGTGAGGTCTGTGTTCTGTAGTGAGCTCTGCAATGACCTCTGTGTTCTGTAGTGAGCTCTGCAATGACCTCTGTGTTCTGTAGTGAGCTCTGTTCTGTATTGAGCTCTGTGTTCTGTCGTGAGCTCTGTTCTGTAGTGACCTCTGTGTTCTGTAGTGAGCTCTGTGTTCTGTAGTGAGCTCTGTTCTGTAGTGAGCTCTGTTCTGTAATGAGCTCTGTTCTTTAGTGAGCTCTGTGTTCTGTAGTGAGCTCTGTTCTGTAATGAGCTCTGTGTTCTGTAGTGAGCTCTGTGTCCTGTTGTGAGCTCTGCAATGACCTCTGTGTTCTGTATTGAGGTCTGTGTTCTGTGGTGAGCTCTGCAATGACCTCTGTGTTCTGTATTGAGCTCTGTGTTCTGTAGTGAGCTCTGCAATGACCTCTGTGTTCTGTAGTGAGCTCTGTGTCCTGTTGTGAGCTCTGCAATGACCTCTGTGTTCTGTAGTGAGGTCTATGTTCTGTAGTGAGCTCTGCAATGACCTCTGTGTTCTGTTGTGAGATCTGTTCTGTAGTGAGCTCTGCAATGACCTCTGTGTTCTGTAGTGAGCTCTGTGTTCTGTAGTGAGCTCTGCAATGACCTCTTTGTTCTGTAGTGAGCTCTGTGTTGTGTAGTGAGCTCTGCAATGAGCTCTATGTTCTGTAGTGAGCTCTGTGTTCTGTAGTGAGCTCTGCAATGAGCTCTGTGTTCTGTAGTGAGCTCTGTGTTCTGTAGTGAGCTCTGTTCTGTAGTGAGCTCTGTGTTCTGTAGTGAGCTCTGTGTTCTGTAGTGAGCTCTGTGTCCTGTTGTGAGCTCTGCAATGACCTCTGTGTTCTGTAGTGAGCTCTGCAATGACCTCTGTGTTCTGTAGTGAGCTCTGTTCTGTATTGAGCTCTGTGTTCTGTCGTGAGCTCTGTTCTGTAGTGAGCTCTGTGTTCTGTAGTGAGCTCTGTGTTCTGTAGTGAGCTCTGTTCTGTAGTGAGCTCTGTTCTGTAATGAGCTCTGTTCTTTAGTGAGCTCTGTGTTCTGTAGTGAGCTCTGTTCTGTAATGAGCTCTGTGTTCTGTAGTGAGCTCTGTGTCCTGTTGTGAGCTCTGCAATGACCTCTGTGTTCTGTATTGAGGTCTGTGTTCTGTAGTGACATCTGTTCTGTAGTGAGCTCTGCAATGACCTCTGTGTTCTGTAGTGAGCTCTGTTCTATAGTGAGCTCTGTGTTCTGTAGTGAGCTCTGTGTTCTGTAGTGAGCTCTGTGTTCTGTAGTGAGCTCTGTGTTCTGTAGTGAACTCTGCAATGACCTCTGTGTTCTGTAGTGAGCTCTGTGTCCTGTTGTGAGCTCTGCAATGACCTCTGTGTTCTGTAGTGAGGTCTGTGTTCTGTAGTGAGCTCTGCAATGACCTCTGTGTTCTGTGGTGAGCTCTGTGTTCTGTAGTGAGCTCTGCAATGACCTCTGTGTTCTGTAGTGAGCTCTGTGTCCTGTTGTGAGATCTGCAATGACCTCTGTGTTCTGTTGTGAGGTCTGTGTTCTGTAGTGAGCTCTGCAATGACCTCTGTGTTCTGTTGTGAGATCTGTTCTGTAGTGAGCTCTGCAATGACCTCTGTGTTCTGTAGTGAGCTCTGTGTTCTGTAGTGAGCTCTGTGTTCTGTAGTGAACTCTGCAATGAGCTCTGTGTTCTGTAATGAGCTCTGTGTTCTGTAGTGAGCTCTGCAATGAGCTCTGTGTTCTGTAGTGAGCTCTGTGTCCTGTTGTGAGCTCTGCAATGACCTCTGTGTTCTGTATTGAGGTCTGTGTTCTGTAGTGAGCTCTGCAATGACCTCTGTGTTCTGTATTGAGCTCTGTGTTCTGTAGTGAGCTCTGCAATGACCTCTGTGTCCTGTAGTGAGCTCTGTGTCCTGTTGTGAGCTCTGCAATGACCTCTGTGTTCTGTAGTGAGGTCTATGTTCTGTAGTGTGCTCTGCAATGACCTCTGTGTTCTGTTTTGAGATCTGTTCTGTAGTGAGCTCTGCAATGACCTCTGTGTTCTGTAGTGAGCTCTGTGTTCTGTAGTGAGCTCTGCAATGACCTCTTTGTTCTGTAGTGAGCTCTGCAATGAGCTCTATGTTCTGTAGTGAGCTCTGTGTTCTGTAGTGAGCTCTGCAATGAGCTCTGTGTTCTGTAGTGAGCTCTGTGTTCTGTAGTGAGCTCTGTTCTGTAGTGAGCTCTGTGTTCTGTAGTGAGCTCTGTGTTCTGTAGAGAGCTCTGTGTCCTGTTGTGAGCTCTGCAATGAGCTCTGTGTTCTGTAGTGAGCTCTGTGTTCTGTAGTGAGCTCTGCAATGACCTCTTTGTTCTGTAGTGAGCTCTGTGTTGTGTAGTGAGCTCTGCAATGAGCTCTATGTTCTGTAGTGAGCTCTGTGTTCTGTAGTGAGCTCTGCAATGAGCTCTGTGTTCTGTAGTGAGCTCTGTGTTCTGTAGTGAGCTCTGTTCTGTAGTGAGCTCTGTGTTCTGTAGTGAGCTCTGTGTTCTGTAGTGAGCTCTGTGTTCTGTAGTGAGCTCTGTTCTGTGGTGAGCTCTGTGTTCTGTAGTGAGCTCTGTGTTCTGTAGTGAGCTCTGTATTCTGTAGTGAGCTCTGTTCTGTAGTGAGCTCTGTGTTCTGTAGTGAGCTCTGTGTTCTGTAGTGAGCTCTGTGTTCTGTAGTGAGCTCTGTTCTGTAGTGAGCTCTGTTCTGTAATGAGCTCTGTTCTGTAGTGAGCTCTGTGTTCTGTAGTGACATCTGTTCTGTAGTGAGCTCTGCAATGACCTCTGTGTTCTGTAGTGAGCTCTGTTCTATAGTGAGCTCTGTGTTCTGTGTGAGCTCTGTGTTCTGTAGTGAGCTCTGCAATGACCTCTGTGTTCTGTAGTGAGCTCTGTTCTATAGTGAGCTCTGTGTTCTGTAGTGAGCTCTGTGTTCTGTAGTGAGCTCTGCAATGACCTCTGTGTTCTGTAGTGAGCTCTGTGTCCTGTTGTTAGCTTTGCAATGACCTCTGTGTTCTGTAGTGAGGTCTGTGTTCTGTAGTGAGCTCTGCAATGACCTCTGTGTTCTGTAGTGAGCTCTGCAATGACCTCTGTGTTCTGTAGTGAGCTCTGTTCTGTATTGAGCTCTGTGTTCTGTCGTGAGCTCTGTTCTGTAGTGAGCTCTGTGTTCTGTAGTGAGCTCTGTGTTCTGTAGTGAGCTCTGTTCTGTAGTGAGCTCTGTTCTGTAATGAGCTCTGTTCTTTAGTGAGCTCTGTGTTCTGTAGTGAGCTCTGTTCTGTAATGAGCTCTGTGTTCTGTAGTGAGCTCTGTGTCCTGTTGTGAGCTCTGCAATGACCTCTGTGTTCTGTATTGAGGTCTGTGTTCTGTAGTGAGCTCTGCAATGACCTCTGTGTTCTGTATTGAGCTCTGTGTTCTGTAGTGAGCTCTGCAATGACCTCTGTGTTCTGTAGTGAGCTCTGTGTCCTGTTGTGAGCTCTGCAATGACCTCTGTGTTCTGTAGTGAGGTCTATGTTCTGTAGTGAGCTCTGCAATGACCTCTGTGTTCTGTTGTGAGATCTGTTCTGTAGTGAGCTCTGCAATGACCTCTGTGTTCTGTAGTGAGCTCTGTGTTCTGTAGTGAGCTCTGCAATGACCTCTTTGTTCTGTAGTGAGCTCTGTGTTGTGTAGTGAGCTCTGCAATGAGCTCTATGTTCTGTAGTGAGCTCTGTGTTCTGTAGTGAGCTCTGCAATGAGCTCTGTGTTCTGTAGTGAGCTCTGTGTTCTGTAGTGAGCTCTGTTCTGTAGTGAGCTCTGTGTTCTGTAGTGAGCTCTGTGTTCTGTAGTGAGCTCTGTGTCCTGTTGTGAGCTCTGCAATGACCTCTGTGTTCTGTAGTGAGCTCTGCAATGACCTCTGTGTTCTGTAGTGAGCTCTGTTCTGTATTGAGCTCTGTGTTCTGTCGTGAGCTCTGTTCTGTAGTGAGCTCTGTGTTCTGTAGTGAGCTCTGTGTTCTGTAGTGAGCTCTGTTCTGTAGTGAGCTCTGTTCTGTAATGAGCTCTGTTCTTTAGTGAGCTCTGTGTTCTGTAGTGAGCTCTGTTCTGTAATGAGCTCTGTGTTCTGTAGTGAGCTCTGTGTCCTGTTGTGAGCTCTGCAATGACCTCTGTGTTCTGTATTGAGGTCTGTGTTCTGTAGTGAGCTCTGCAATGACCTCTGTGTTCTGTATTGAGCTCTGTGTTCTGTAGTGAGCTCTGCAATGACCTCTGTGTTCTGTAGTGAGCTCTGTGTCCTGTTGTGAGCTCTGCAATGACCTCTGTGTTCTGTAGTGAGGTCTATGTTCTGTAGTGAGCTCTGCAATGACCTCTGTGTTCTGTTGTGAGATCTGTTCTGTAGTGAGCTCTGCAATGACCTCTGTGTTCTGTAGTGAGCTCTGTGTTCTGTAGTGAGCTCTGCAATGACCTCTTTGTTCTGTAGTGAGCTCTGTGTTCTGTAGTGAGCTCTGCAATGAGCTCTATGTTCTGTAGTGAGCTCTGTGTTCTGTAGTGAGCTCTGCAATGAGCTCTGTGTTCTGTAGTGAGCTCTGTGTTCTGTAGTGAGCTCTGTTCTGTAGTGAGCTCTGTGTTCTGTAGTGAGCTCTGTGTTCTGTAGTGAGCTCTGTGTCCTGTTGTGAGCTCTGCAATGAGCTCTGTGTTCTGTAGTGAGCTCTGTGTCCTGTTGTGAGCTCTGCAATGACCTCTGTGTTCTGTAGTGAGGTCTGGGCTCTGTTGTGAGCTCTGCAATGTCCTCTGCTCTGTAGTGAGCTCTGTGTTCTATATTGAGGTCTGGGCTCTATAGAGAGCTCTGTGTTCTTTTGTGAGCTCTGCAATGAGCTCTGTGTTCTGTAGTGAGCTCTGTGTTCTGTAGTGAGCTCTGTTCTGTGGTGAGCTCTGTGTTCTGTAGTGAGCTCTGTGTTCTGTAGTGAGCTCTGTGTTCTGTAGTGAGCTCTGTTCTGTAATGAGCTCTGTTCTGTAGTGAGCTCTGTGTTCTGTAGTGACATCTGTTCTGTAGTGAGCTCTGCAATGACCTCTGTGTTCCGTAGTGAGCTCTGTTCTATAGTGAGCTCTGTGTTCTGTGTGAGCTCTGTGCTCTGTAGTGAGCTCTGTTCTATAGTGAGCTCTGTGTTCTGTAGTGAGCTCTGTGTTCTGTAGTGAGCTCTGCAATGACCTCTGTGTTCTGTAGTGAGCTCTGTGTCCTGTTGTTTGCTCTGCAATGACCTCTGTGTTCTGTAGTGAGGTCTGTGTTCTGTAGTGAGCTCTGCAATGACCTCTGTGTTCTGTAGTGAGCTCTGCAATGACCTCTGTGTTCTGTAGTGAGCTCTGTTCTGTAGTGAGCTCTGTGTTCTGTCGTGAGCTCTGTTCTGTAGTGAGCTCTGTGTTCTGTAGTGAGCTCTGTGTTCTGTAGTGAGCTCTGTTCTGTAATGAGCTCTGTTCTTTAGTGAGCTCTGTGTTCTGTAGTGAGCTCTGTTCTGTAGTGAGCTCTGTGTTCTGTAGTGAGCTCTGTGTTCTGTAGTGAGCTCTTTTCTGTAGTGAGCTCTGTGTTCTGTAGTGAGCTCTGTTCTGCAGTGAGCTCCGTTCTGTAGTGAGCATCGCTTCTCATCCTATTCACTTTCAAAAATGAGTTTGTAAGCAGAGTGTGTTGCAGAAGGTGACTGTGTGTGTGTGTGTGTGTGTGTGTGCTTGTGCTTGTGTACGTGCGTGTCTGTACTGTACCTGTAGGATCCAGAAGTGTCCAGCTGTGGCTACCGGGCGTTGGCGGGCTTCCCTGAAGACGCTCACACCATCCTCCATCTCCCTGAGGCTGTAAGGTCTTCATGTTCCCTCACACACACACCATCCTCCATCTCCCCGAGGCTGTAAGGTCTTCATGTTCCCTCACACACACACCATCCTTCATCTCCCCGAGGCTGTAAGGTCTTCATGTTCCCTCACACACACACTCACACCATCCTCCATCTCCCAGAGGCTGTAAGGTCTTCATGTTCCCTCACACACACACTCACACCATCCTCCATCTCCCTGAGGCTGTAAGGTCTTCATGTTCCCTCACACTCACACTCACACCATCCTCCATCTCCCTGAGGCTGTAAGACCTTCATGTTCCCTCACACACACACTCACACCATCCTCCATCTCCCTGAGGCTGTAAGGTCTTCATGTTCCCTCACACTCACACCATCCTCCATCTCCCAGAGGCTGTAAGACCTTCATGTTCCCTCACACACACACTCACACCATCCTCCATCTCCCAGAGGCTGTAAGGTCTTCATGTTCCCTCACACACACACTCACACCATCCTCCATCTCCCTGAGGCTGTAAGGTCTTCATGTTCCCTCACACACACACTCACACCATCCTCCATCTCCCCGAGGCTGTAAGGTCTTCATGTTCCCTCACACTCACACTCACACCATCCTCCATCTCCCCGAGGCTGTAAGGTCTTCATGTTCCCTCACACTCACACTCACACCATCCTCCATCTCCCTGAGGCTGTAAGGTCTTCATGTTCCCTCACACTCACACTCACACCATCCTCCATCTCCCTGAGGCTGTAAGGTCTTCATGTTCCCTCACACTCACACCATCCTCCATCTCCCTGAGGCTGTAAGGTCTTCATGTTCCCTCACACTCACACTCACACCATCCTCCATCTCCCTGAGGCTGTAAGGTCTTCATGTTCCCTCACACACACACTCACACCATCCTCCATCTCCCTGAGGCTGTAAGGTCTTCATGTTCCCTCACACTCACACCATCCTCCATCTCCCTGAGGCTGTAAGGTCTTCATGTTCCCTCACAGACACACTCACACCATCCTCCATCTCCCAGAGGCTGTAAGGTCTTCATGTTCCCTCACAGACACACTCACACCATCCTCCATCTCCCCGAGGCTGTAAGGTCTTCATGTTCCCTCACACTCACACTCACACCATCCTCCATCTCCCAGAGGCTGTAAGGTCTTCATGTTCCCTCACACACACACTCACACCATCCTCCATCTCCCCGAGGCTGTAAGGTCTTCATGTTCCCTCACACACACACTCACACCATCCTCCATCTCCCAGAGGCTGTAAGGTCTTCATGTTCCCTGACACACACACTCACACCATCCTCCATCTCCCCGAGGCTGTAAGGTCTTCATGTTCCCTCACACTCACACTCACACCATCCTCCATCTCCCAGAGGCTGTAAGGTCTTCATGTTCCCTCACACACACACTCACACCATCCTCCATCTCCCTGAGGCTGTAAGGTCTTCATGTTCCCTCACACTCACACCATCCTCCATCTCCCTGAGGCTGTAAGGTCTTCATGTTCCCTCACACACACACTCACACCATCCTCCATCTCCCTGAGGCTGTAAGGTCTTCATGTTCCCTCACACTCACACCATCCTCCATCTCCCAGAGGCTGTAAGGTCTTCATGTTCCCTCACACACACACTCACACCATCCTCCATCTCCCTGAGGCTGTAAGGTCTTCATGTTCCCTCACACTCACACTCACACCATCCTCCATCTCCCAGAGGCTGTAAGGTCTTCATGTTCCCTCACACTCACACTCACACCATCCTCCATCTCCCAGAGGCTGTAAGGTCTTCATGTTCCCTCACACTCACACTCACACCATCCTCCATCTCCCTGAGGCTGTAAGGTCTTCATGTTCCCTCACACTCACACCATCCTCCATCTTCCAGAGGCTGTAAGGTCTTCATGTTCCCTCACACACACACTCACACCATCCTCCATCTCCCTGAGGCTGTAAGGTCTTCATGTTCCCTCACACTCACACCATCCTCCATCTCCCTGAGGCTGTAAGGTCTTCATGTTCCCTCACAGACACACTCACACCATCCTCCATCTCCCAGAGGCTGTAAGGTCTTCATGTTCCCTCACAGACACACTCACACCATCCTCCATCTCCCCGAGGCTGTAAGGTCTTCATGTTCCCTCACACTCACACTCACACCATCCTCCATCTCCCAGAGGCTGTAAGGTCTTCATGTTCCCTCACACACACACTCACACCATCCTCCATCTCCCCGAGGCTGTAAGGTCTTCATGTTCCCTCACACACACACTCACACCATCCTCCATCTCCCAGAGGCTGTAAGGTCTTCATGTTCCCTGACACACACACTCACACCATCCTCCATCTCCCCGAGGCTGTAAGGTCTTCATGTTCCCTCACACTCACACTCACACCATCCTCCATCTCCCAGAGGCTGTAAGGTCTTCATGTTCCCTCACACACACACTCACACCATCCTCCATCTCCCTGAGGCTGTAAGGTCTTCATGTTCCCTCACACTCACACCATCCTCCATCTCCCTGAGGCTGTAAGGTCTTCATGTTCCCTCACACACACACTCACACCATCCTCCATCTCCCTGAGGCTGTAAGGTCTTCATGTTCCCTCACACTCACACCATCCTCCATCTCCCAGAGGCTGTAAGGTCTTCATGTTCCCTCACACACACACTCACACCATCCTCCATCTCCCTGAGGCTGTAAGGTCTTCATGTTCCCTCACACTCACACTCACACCATCCTCCATCTCCCAGAGGCTGTAAGGTCTTCATGTTCCCTCACACTCACACTCACACCATCCTCCATCTCCCAGAGGCTGTAAGGTCTTCATGTTCCCTCACACTCACACTCACACCATCCTCCATCTCCCTGAGGCTGTAAGGTCTTCATGTTCCCTCACACTCACACCATCCTCCATCTTCCAGAGGCTGTAAGGTCTTCATGTTCCCTCACACACACACTCACACCATCCTCCATCTCCCCGAGGCTGTAAGACCTTCATGTTCCCTCACACACACCCACACACACACACACCCACACAGACAGACACACACACCCACACACACCCCTGACACACACACACCCCTGATGCTGAGCACACATCGTGTTACGCGATGCTGTCTCGCCCTCTGTCTGCTCCCTCGTTTGTTTGCGTTCACATTTTCTATGTTCACTTTTTATTTTCCTACAGTCACTTTTTATTGGTCACTTTTTCATTTTTTTTACCCTTGTGTTTTACTGCCACTGTAAAGTGTTTTTAGTGCCTTTAACCAAAGTGCTGTGTGAATAAAATACATTATTCTTATTAGTCTCACTTGTTCTGGCTCATGATGTTTGGCCAATGCGAACGCTGATGGTGATGGCGTGAAGTTCATGGATGTGATTGACAAACGTCTCCCTCTCTCTCTTGTTCGCTCTCTCTCTCTTTCTCCTCTCTCTCTCTCTTCCTCTCCTCTCCCTCTCTTTCCCCTCTCTCTTTCTCCTCTCTCCCCCTCCCCCTCTATCTCCTCTCTCTCTTTCTCTCTCTCTTCCTCTCTCTCCCTCCCTCCCCCTCTTTTTCCTCTCTCTCTCTTCCTCTCCCTCCCTCTCTCCCTCCCTTCCTCCCTCTCTTTTTCCTCTCTCTCTCTCTTCCTCTCCCTCCCTCTCTCATCAGGCTCGCCCGGTCTCCGAGCTCCCTGAGCCTGATGAGGAGGAGGAGAAGGTGGAGGAGGAGGAGAAGGACCTGTCCATCCCGGGCTGGTCTTACATGAGCCTCCTGCATCTGGCCCCGCCCTCCGCCCTGCCAGGTAGGCTGCAGGCCTCCTTCAGGCCTCCTTCAGGCCTCCTTCAGGCCTCCAGTCACACCATGTCAGGCCTCCTTCAGGCCTCCTTCAGGCCTCCAGTCACACCATGTCAGGCCTCCTTCAGGCCTCCTTCAGGCCTCCTTCAGGCCTCCAGTCACACCATGTCAGGCAGGCCTCTGTGAGGACTAGAGGACGGACAAATAGTTTAGACATGGGGTTCTGGTCGGGCTTGGTCACATCTGCGCGTTATGAAATGTTTAATTTCCCCGTGCGTTAACCCGCACATGTTGCGCTAAAAAAAAAAGCTCAATGCCTGTCGAGCTCTGGTCGGGATTCGGTGAGTGTTCTGTCGGACGCGGGTCGGGCTCAGACAGAACATTCCGTCCCAATCCGCACTCTAGTGAGGACCGGCAGAGAGTCCTGCAGAACACTGTGTCCCCGTCAGGCCCCATCCTGAGCCTGTGATTGAGTTCCTCGTTACCATGGCGTTCTTCAGACAGTACATTGCCTCTCTGGATGTTATTTCTGTGCGTGCAGTTTATTAATTTTCAGTACATTTCATTTCTGCAGAGCATGTCTAGAACAGCTGAGGCCTGTCTAAACTCTTTACTGTTTAGAATGAGAGCTCAAAGGTTCTGTTCACTACAGCCTTTATTTTATTACGCTGTGTGTGGCCACTGCTAAATGTTGTTCAACCTTTGTTTCAACGTCTCACTGTCAAACCATTGTCTCTGCTCTCTTTAATCACTAGCCTTTTCAGTGTTCTAAAACCACTCCTGCCTGGGAGCAAATTGCGACAAATGGCGGTCTTGTGTTTGATGTGAGACACGTCTGGCCTGTGGCCCCTCCAGCCTACGAGCTGCTGCTGACCTCGCTGGTGAGACAGGCCCTGAAGCGCATGCCCCGGGGGGTCCACACGCTGGCGCTGCGCAGCGGGGGGGGGTCTCTCTCGGACCAGGGGAAGACCATGGCTGGGGTGCCCGCCTTCATGCTGCGGGCCTACGAGAAGAACAAGCAGCCAGGCCTGAAGCCTGGACTGGCAGGTGGGCAAGTGCTCCTCCTGCTGCTGCCCCTCCTCCCTCGCTTCCTCCTCCTCTTCCTCCTCCTCCCTCGCTTCCTCCTCCTCCTCCTCCTACTCCCTCGCTTCCTCCTCCTCTTCCTACTACTCCCTCGCTTCCTCTTCCTCCCTCTCCTCCTCCCTCTCTTCCTCCTCCTCCTCCTCCTCCTCCTCCTCCTCTTCCTCCAGCCTCTCTTCCTCCTCCTCCTCCTACTCCCTCTCTTCCTCCTCCCTCTCCTCCTCCTCCTCCTACTCCCTCTCTTCCTCCTCCCTCTCTTCCTCCTCCCTCTCCTCCCTATCTTCCTCCTCCTCCTACTCCCTCTCTTCCTCTTCCTCCCTATCTTCCTCCTCCTCCTCCTACTCCCTCTCTTCCTCTTCCTCCCTATTTTCCTCCTCCTCCTCCCTCTCTTCCTCCTCCTGTTCCTCCTCCCTCTCCTCCTCCTCCTCCAGATGTCTCTCATGTCTTCTAACCTTCACGTTGTTTCTCCTTGTATTGTGCTGGAAAAAAATCATATGCAGCATGTTTGGAGTATACGTCCACATTTGTTTATATTATCGCATTTGTTTTTTGTTACATTTAGATTGATTCGATTTTAGTCCAGATTGTACTTGTGGTACTGGAGCCCTGTGTACTCTCCTGTTCCTATAGTAGTGTACTTACTGGAGCCCTGTGTACTCTCCTGTTCCTACAGTAGTGTACTTACTGGAGCCCTGTGTACTCTCCTGTTCCTACAGTACTTACTGGAGCCCTGTGTACTCTCCTGTTCCTATAGTAGTGTACTTACTGGAGCCCTGTGTACTCTCCTGTTCCTACAGTACTGTGTACTTACTGGAGCCCTGTGTACTCTCCTGTTCCTACAGTAGTGTACTTACTGGAGCCCTGTGTACTCTCCTGTTCCTACAGTACTGTGTACTTACTGGAGCCCTGTGTACTCTCCTGTTCCTACAGTACTTACTGGAGCTCTGTGTACTCTCCTGTTCCTACAGTAGTGTACTTACTGGAGCCCTGTGTACTCTCCTGTTCCTACAGTAGTGTGTACTTACTGGAGCCCTGTGTACTCTCCTGTTCCTACAGTAGTGTACTTACTGGAGCCCTGTGTACTCTCCTGTTCCTACAGTAGTTTACTTACTGGAGCCCTGTGTACTCTCCTGTTCCTACAGTAGTGTACTTACTGGAGCCCTGTGTACTCTCCTGTTCCTACAGTAGTGTCTCCCATAGGGTTCCTTCAGGGCGATATGATGACCTGTAACAATAACTTGATACGTTCACGTTAGAACCCAACTCAACCCAAGTTGCCATCAGGGCAGAGACTCAGGTCCCTCAGGTCCAGAACAAACAGACTGAAGAATAGCTTCTATCTCTGGGCCATGAGGTTACTGAACTCTGCACCTCACCTTCATACCTCACCCTCATAACAGCACGCACTGTCACTTTACATTGTCACTTCATATCGCAACTTTATATATTTATATTTATCTTCAGGTCCCTTTTGATTTTCTATTTTTATTTTTATTTTTATATTTTATTCCATCTTATCTCAACCTTATATTCACTTCAATAACCTCATTTGTCATTCTCATTCCGTCATTCCGTATGTGTGTGCATTGTTTTTAGTATGTGTGGGCCATATCACTATTTTTATGGCCTCTTATCTTTTCTACCCTTCTCCATTTATTGTTTTGTTTTAAAAACAATAAATTGAATGCACTATTATTGTGGCAGCTACTGTAATCTCGTCATGTCCTGGATGTGATGCCATAAACACTTCTTGAATCTTGAATCTTGAACTCCGTGTCGCGGCTCCTACGCTGTGGTTCTCTCTGAGTTCCGGGGGAACGTGTGGCCACGTCGGCCGGGTCTCACGTTCCCTGCTGCGTCTCACATTCTCTGCTGCGTCTCACGTTCTCTGCCGCGTCTCACATTCTCTGCTGCGTCTCACGTTCCCACGTTCCCTGCCGCGTCTCACGTTCCCTACTGCGTCTCACGTTCTCTGCCGCGTCTCACGTTCTCTGCCACGTCTCACGTTCCCTACTGCGTCTCACGTTCCCACGTTCCCTGCTGCGTTTCACGTTCCCTGCCGCGTCTCACGTTCTCTGCCGCGTCTCACGTTCCCCGCTGCGTCTCACGTTCCCACGTTCCCTGCTGCGTCTCACATTCTCTGCTGCGTCTCACGTTCCCACGTTCCCTGCTGCATCTCACGTTCTCTGCCGCGTCTCACGTTCTCTGCCACTTCTATGGTTCCCTGCCGCGTCTCACATTCTCTGCCGCATCTCACGTTCTCTGCCACGTCTCACGTTCTCTGCCACGTCTCACGTTCCCCGCTGCGTCTCACGTTCCCTGCTGCGTCTCACGTTCTCTGCCACATCTCACGTTCTCCGCCACGTCTCACGTTCTCTTCCGTGTCTCACGTTCTCTGCCACATCTATGGTTCCCTGCCGCGTCTCACGTTCTCTGCCGCGTCTCACGTTCTCTGCCACGTCTCACGTTCTCTGCCGCGTCTCACGTTCTCTGCCACGTCTATGGTTCTCTGCCACATCTCAAGTTTTCTGCCGCGTCTCACATTCTCTACCGCGTCTCAAGTTCTCTGCCACATCTATGGTTCTCTGCCACGTCTCACGTTCTCTGCCGCGTCTCACGTTCTCTGCCACGTCTCACGTTCTCTGCCGCGTCTCACGTTCCCCGCTGCGTCTCACGTTCCCTGTTGTCGCCGTTCCTTCCAGTGGGACTGCTGCTCTGCTACGAGCTGCCCGTCCACACGGACCGCGACGGCCGGCCCATCGTCCGCTTCCTGGTCAGCCGCAGCCGCAGCTTCCAGCAGACGCTGGGCTCCCTTATCCACGAGGTACCTCAGGGCTCCCGTTGCAGTCCTCTCACCATTCCTTTGGATGTTGGCATGTGTTTGGGGATTTTTTTTTTTG
>JAXIVH010000086.1:298669-353669 GCA_036785325.1 Urophycis tenuis | reverse complement strand
TGTTGTCTGACTGTTATCGTTCAGTTCATCCTAACAGTCAATAGTTCAAGTCACTTGATATTTAACATCATGTTGTCTCACTGTTATCGTTCAGTTCATCCTAACAGTCAATAGTTCAAGTCACTTGATATTTAACATCATGTTGTCTCACTGTTATCGTTCAGTTCATCCTAACAGTCAATAGTTCAAGTCACTTGATATTTAACATCATGTTGTCTGACTGTTATCGTTCAGTTCATCCTAACAGTCAATAGTTCAAGTCACTTGATATTTAACATCATGTTGTCTCACTGTTATCGTTCAGTTCATCCTAACAGTCAATAGTTCAAGTCACTTGATATTTAACATCATGTTGTCTCACTGTTATCGTTCAGTTCATCCTAACAGTCAATAGTTCAAGTCACTTGATATTTAACATCATGTTGTCTCACTGTTATCGTTCAGTTCATCCTAACAGTCAATAGTTCAAGTCACTTGATATTTAACATCATGTTGTCTCACTGTTATCGTTCAGTTCATCCTAACAGTCAATAGTTCAAGTCACTTGATATTTAACATCATGTTGTCTCACTGTTATCGTTCAGTTCATCCTAACAGTCAATAGTTCAAGTCACTTGATATTTAACATCATGTTGTCTCACTGTTATCGTTCAGTTCATCCTAACAGTCAATAGTTCAAGTCACTTGATATTTAACATCATGTTGTCTGACTGTTATCGTTCAGTTCATCCTAACAGTCAATAGTTCAAGTCACTTGATATTTAACATCATGTTGTCTCACTGTTATCGTTCAGTTCATGCTAACAGTCAATAGTTCAAGTCACTTGATATTTAACATCATGTTGTCTCACTGTTATCGTTCAGTTCATCCTAACAGTCAATAGTTCAAGTCACTTGATATTTAACATCATGTTGTCTCACTGTTATCGTTCAGTTCATCCTAACAGTCAATAGTTCAAGTCACTTGATATTTAACATCATGTTGTCTCACTGTTATCGTTCAGTTCATCCTAACAGTCAATAGTTCAAGTCACTTGATATTTAACATCATGTTGTCTGACTGTTATCGTTCAGTTCATCCTAACAGTCAATAGTTCAAGTCACTTGATATTTAACATCATGTTGTCTCACTGTTATCGTTCAGTTCATCCTAACAGTCAATAGTTCAAGTCACTTGATATTTAACATCATGTTGTCTCACTGTTATCGTTCAGTTCATCCTAACAGTCAATAGTTCAAGTCACTTGATATTTAACATCATGTTGTCTCACTGTTATCGTTCAGTTCATCCTAACAGTCAATAGTTCAAGTCACTTGATATTTAACATCATGTTGTCTCACTGTTATCGTTCAGTTCATCCTAACAGTCAATAGTTCAAGTCACTTGATATTTAACATCATGTTGTCTCACTGTTATCGTTCAGTTCATCCTAACAGTCAATAGTTCAAGTCACTTGATATTTAACATCATGTTGTCTCACTGTTATCGTTCAGTTCATCCTAACAGTCAATAGTTCAAGTCACTTGATATTTAACATCATGTTGTCTCACTGTTATCGTTCAGTTCATCCTAACAGTCAATAGTTCAAGTCACTTGATATTTAACATCATGTTGTCTGACTGTTATCGTTCAGTTCATCCTAACAGTCAATAGTTCAAGTCACTTGATATTTAACATCATGTTGTCTCACTGTTATCGTTCAGTTCATCCTAACAGTCAATAGTTCAAGTCACTTGATATTTAACATCATGTTGTCTCACTGTTATCGTTCAGTTCATCCTAACAGTCAATAGTTCAAGTCACTTGATATTTAACATCATGTTGTCTCACTGTTATCGTTCAGTTCATCCTAACAGTCAATAGTTCAAGTCACTTGATATTTAACATCATGTTGTCTCACTGTTATCGTTCAGTTCATCCTAACAGTCAATAGTTCAAGTCACTTGATATTTAACATCATGTTGTCTCACTGTTATCGTTCAGTTCATCCTAACAGTCAATAGTTCAAGTCACTTGATATTTAACATCATGTTGTCTGACTGTTATCGTTCAGTTCATCCTAACAGTCAATAGTTCAAGTCACTTGATATTTAACATCATGTTGTCTCACTGTTATCGTTCAGTTCATCCTAACAGTCAATAGTTCAAGTCACTTGATATTTAACATCATGTTGTCTCACTGTTATCGTTCAGTTCATCCTAACAGTCAATAGTTCAAGTCACTTGATATTTAACATCATGTTGTCTCACTGTTATCGTTCAGTTCATCCTAACAGTCAATAGTTCAAGTCACTTGATATTTAACATCATGTTGTCTCACTGTTATGGTTCAGTTCATCCTAACAGTCAATAGTTCAAGTCACCTGATATTTAACATTTAAACAACCCCCAAAGGAGACGTCCCTTTGCACTGCTTCTATTATGGTCTCCCCCACAGTGTCTCCCCCCCAGCGTCTCCCCCAGCGTCTCCCCCCCGGCGTCCCCCCCCCCCCCCCCCCGGTGTCTCCCCCCAGCCTCCCCCCCCCCAGCGTCCCCCCCCCCCCCCCCGCTGTCTCCCCCACAGCGTCTCCCCCCCCAGCGTCTCCCCCAGCGTCTCCCCCCTGACGCGGTGCTCCTCTGTCCCACAGTGCGGGGGCCGTGCTGGGCCTGGGGCTGCTGCTGGCGGCCCGGTCTCAGCGTGGTGGGGGTCCAGAGGGCTCAGCGGCCCGCGAGGTTCTGCCGGGCCTGGACCGGCTGCTGGGCCGGCTCCAGGACAGCGAGGGGCAGGGCCGCATGCTGCAGGAGGTAAGGCCCCGGGGGGGAGAGGTTGTGGGTTCAAACCCTGATGCTGGGGGCTTTTGGGTTTTGGGTGCGGCGGCATATCGTGAGCAAAGTGCCAGAACTTCTGAGGTCTGCGGCGAGGCGTCATGTGTTTCCATCTGAGGAACCAGCTCCCTGTTGATGTCAGGACTGCAGAGTCACTGCCCATCTTCTGGAAGAGACTCAAGACTCACTGTCAGGACTGCAGAGTCACTGCCCATCTTCTGGAAGAGACTCAAGACTCACTTGTTCAGAGTTCACCTGAACCCTGCAGAACATCCATCCTCCTACATAGAAATAGAAATAATAATAATAATAATATTTATTATTATTAAATATAAATACAATACAAATCAATAAAATACCCCCAAAAATAAAATGAACATTTTAAGATAAAAAAATAATAAAATACATAAATACAACAAGTGCAGTGTTATAGACAGACAAATTGTAAAAATACAATACAGCAGTGACGGGGTGATTTAATCCAGTTCTGTGATGCTGGATCTGATAAAGTAAAGTCTTATTGCAGTGGGGAGGAACGATTTCCTGTATCGTTCCTTCTTGCTGCTCTTTAGCTTGTTCAGTGTGTTGTGGAGGGGGTGGGAGGTGATTGAAGATGTCCCTCAAAACAAGTCATTGTTGCCCCCCTGTACCCCCCTGCACCCTCCTGCACCCCCTGTATCCCCCCGCTGCCCCCTGCTCCCCCCTGCTGCCCCCTGCACCCCCCTGCTGACTGAGGGCAGGTGCTAGCGTACGGCGTGGCGTGCGTGTGCGTAGCAGCCTTCAGCGTGGGCCTGCTGGACGCCAGCAAGGCTGACCAGGTGATGCTGGAGCTGCGGGCGCTGACGGAGGAGAGCCAGCAGGTAGGTCTCTCTGTGCAGTGACGGCGCTGTGCTGTGTTCCAATATCCATACTCCATGAGTACACTTGAATGGAGTACATGCAGATTTTCAGTGTTGTTCCAAATGGTGCACTTACCGGAAATGACTGCTCAGAAATGACTGATCAGCTGCACGGCCGCGTCACCCGCCAAACACACGTGAATCCATTACGCCCCACTGACGTCTGGCTGTTTTACAACTGAGTGTGGCTCAGCCTGACTCCGCCTCTTCTGCTACGTAGCTAAGATGGCTGCCGTTGAGTACGGATAGTGTACACCGTTGCATACTATGCATACTTACCGTTTTGAGGGCAACATCCGGGTCCTTTCAGTACACTTCTTTTCTCCGGGATGGTAATTGGAACGCCCTACGTACTCAAACTAAGTACAGTAAGTAGGGTGAGTATGGACATTGGAACACGGCCCTGCTCTCCAGGTGACAGCCTGTTGATATGGTCAAAGGCCCAGCAGCTCTGTTGTAGTAGTAGTGTAACAGTATTTCTCCACTAGTCGTACAACTGTTTATTTAGTCTGCCCTGCCTCTAGGGGGCAGCAAACGTCCGCCTAAATGTGTGTGTGTGTTGTGTAACATGTATGTGTGTGTGTTTGTTTGTGATACATCTGACAGTGTGTGTATGTGTGTGTATGTTTGTGATACATCTGACAGTGTGTGTATGTCTGTGTAATGTGTGTGTGTATGTTTGTGATACATCTGACAGTGTGTAATGTTATGTGTTTGTGTATACATCTGACAGTGTGTGTATGTGTAATGTAATGTGTGTGTGTATGTTTGTGATACATCTGACAGTGTGTGTAATGTTATGTGTTTGTGTATACATCTGACAGTGTGTGTATGTGTAATGTAATGTGTGTGTGTGTATGTTTGTGATACATCTGACAGTGTGTGTATGTCTGTGTAATGTGTGTGTGTATGTTTGTGATACATCTGACAGTGTGTGTAATGTTATGTGTTTGTGTATACATCTGACAGTGTGTGTATGTGTAATGTAATGTGTGTGTGTGTATGTTTGTGATACATCTGACAGTGTGTGTATGTCTGTGTAATGTGTGTGTGTATGTTTGTGATACATCTGACAGTGTGTGTAATGTTATGTGTTTGTGTATACATCTGACAGTGTGTGTATGTGTAATGTAATGTGTGTGTGTGTATGTTTGTGATACATCTGACAGTGTGTGTATGTCTGTGTAATGTGTGTGTGTATGTTTGTGATACATCTGACAGTGTGTGTAATGTTATGTGTTTGTGTATACATCTGACAGTGTGTGTGTGTATGTTTGTGATACATCTGACAGTGTGTGTATGTGTGTGTATGTTTGTGATACATCTGACAGTGTGTGTAATGTTATGTGTGTGTGTATACATCTGACAGTGTGTGTATGTTTGTGATACATCTGACAGTGTGTGTAATGTAATGTGTGTGTATGTTCTGCATTCATGCGTACGTAATGCGTACAAAACGTGCAACATTGCGTTTTGTGCGCGTATGTTTAACGTGATGTGTGTGTTTAACCTGGGGTGTGTGTTTAATGTGATGTGTGTGTTTAACGTGATGTGTGTGTGTTTAACCTGGTGTGTGTGTTTAACGTGATGTGTGTGTGTTTAACCTGATGTGTGTGTTTAACATGATATGTGTGTGTGTGTTAGTGTGTGTGTGTGTGTGTGTGTGTGTGTGTGTGTGTTAGTGTGTGTGTTTAACGTAATGTGTGTGTGTTTAACCTGATGTGTGTGTGTGTGTGTGTGTGTGTGTGTGTGTGTGTGTGTGTGTGTGTGTGTGTGTGTGTGTTAGAGTGTGTAAAGTAATGTGTGTGTGTTTAACCTGATGTGTCGTCCAGACCCCCGGCTTCTCCCTGGCTCTGGGCTCAGTGGTCCACGGTCTCTCCATCTGTGGTCACGGTAAAGCCTCGGCCCTCCTGCCCAGCCTGCTGGCCGCCTGGATCAAGATCCTGCTGGCTGAGGTGAGACTCCCTCAGCTGCCTGCACCACTCCTTCAAGTCCTTTATGTGCAGCTTCCAGTCACACTGTACAGTGACATGTATTGGACCCTTTATGTGCAGCTTCCAGTCACACTGTACAGTGACATGTATTGGACCAGGCCCAAGTCATTTATGTGCAGCTTCCAGTCATACTGTACAGTGACATGTATTGGACCCTTTATGTGCAGCTTCCAGTCATACTGTACAGTGACATGTATTGGACCCTTTATGTGCAGCTTCCAGTCATACTGTACAGTGACATGTATTGGACCCTTTATGTGCAGCTTCCAGTCATACTGTACAGTGACATGTATTGGACCCTTTATGTGCAGCTTCCAGTCACACTGTACAGTGACATGTATTGGACCCTTTATGTGCAGCTTCCAGTCACACTGTACAGTGACATGTATTGGACCCTTTATGTGCAGCTTCCAGTCACACTGTACAGTGACATGTATTGGACCCTTTATGTGCAGCTTCCAGTCATACTGTACAGTGACATGTATTGGACCCTTTATGTGCAGCTTCCAGTCACACTGTACAGTGACATGTATTGGACCCTTTATGTGCAGCTTCCAGTCATACTGTACAGTGACATGTATTGGACCAGGCCCAAGTCCTTTATGTGCAGCTTCCAGTCACACTGTACAGTGACATGTATTGGACCCTTTATGTGCAGCTTCCAGTCATACTGTACAGTGACATGTATTGGACCAGGCCCAAGTCCTTTATGTGCAGCTTCCAGTCATACTGTACAGTGACATGTATTGGACCCTTTATGTGCAGCTTCCAGTCATACTGTACAGTGACATGTATTGGACCAGGCCCACTCCAACATGGAAGGATAGTCAAAGAAAACTGTTCAATTAAATACAGTAAGTACAGAATAACAGTAGGAGCAGCAATGGAGAGTGAAAGATGACGAATGAGAATAAGCAGCAACGGAGAATGATTTGTAGCAGCAGTGTAGAAATACATAGTGCATAACTTAAAGCAATGTAAGTATTAACACCATACATAAACTGGAGGGCTGTACCTGGCAGCAGTTGTAAAATATGACATGATACAGATGTGACACGCGACACAGATGTGACACGACACGGATGTGACACGACACGGATGTGACACGACACAGATGTGACACGACACAGATGTGACACGACACAAATGTGACACGACACAAATGTGACACGACACAGATGTGACACGATAGAGATGTGTAAGATGCAGTGTAAAAGATGCAGTGTAAAACTCTAAACGATGTCTGCAGTGCGGCCGGGAGGTATTTGGCTTTGTGGTCCAGCATCAGATAACAGGTTTATAACGAGGTACGTCTTTACAGAAGAGAGAGAGAAGTCAGGACCACTGTGATTAGTATTACTGGCTCACATTTGAATGTAGAATTGCAACAGCATCAATATTGAGGTTTTAAACATTTTAAATGCCATGGTGGGAAGCAAACTTTGACTTAAAGTTGGAGACACAGGGTAAGGTCATAGGTCAGCAGTCTCAGCCTGCCCTTTCAGGATGCCATCACTGGACTCAGGAGCTCAGAGGTTTCCAGGGGTTTTGAGTGGAAGCAGGTGTAACTGGCTGCAGTCTGTACAGCACTGAGTGTTTCTCTGTGTTCCAGGGCTGCAGTCTGTACAGCACTGAGTGTGTCTCTGTGTTCCAGGGCTGCAGTCTGTAAACCACTGAGTGTGTCTCTGTGTTCCAGGGCTACAGTCTGTAAACCACTGAGTGTGTCTCTGTGTTCCAGGGCTACAGTCTGTAAACCACTGAGTGTGTCTCTGTGTTCCAGGGCTACAGTCTGTAAACCACTGAGTGTGTCTCTGTGTTCCAGGGCTGCAGTCTGTAAACCACTGAGTGTGTCTCTGTGTTCCAGGGCTACAGTCTGTAAACCACTGAGTGTGTCTCTGTGTTCCAGGGCTGCAGTCTGTAAACCACTGAGTGTGTCTCTTTGTTCCAGAGCTACAGTCTGTAAACCACTGAGTGTGTCTCTGTGTTCCAGGGCTGTGCCACCATGCAGCGCCTGGCGGCAGCCAGTGGCCTTGTGGCCCTGGTGGGCTCTGAGAGTTACCTCATTCAGGTGAGACGCTCTTCATTCATCGCTCCTTCACAGGACATGTTGATTTATGATATCATAGAGGCACATGGGGATGAGAATCTGTACGATTTGCAATATGTCATTTAGGTTTCTTATCGTCTTCTTCTTGAAAAAAATGATATCAATCTTTTGAGGTCTTTGCTTTGGCGTTGATTGGCTGTAGATTGCGTCGGCTTGGGTTTCAAAATGTCTGGGGCTTCTTTTCAGTTAAAGAGTGAGTGTGAACAGTCGTCACTTCAACAAGGCCAGCTCAACGAGGTGATCCGCACCATTACACAGGTAAATTAATGTTTGACTGAGGATTTGTACCGTGCTTGTCTGCTCTAAGCTACGATAAGAAAAACACATTATGAAGTAAAACTGCATGTATATAAAACTTTGGTGAAATATATGCGCACACTGTACAGTATTCTTTAATCTACGTTCTCACACTGGTTCTGGTCGGGGTTCCCGTAGATCATCACGTTCTCCGGAGCCCTCGGCCTGCAGTCCAACAGCACCTGTCTGCTGGGTCATCTACACCTGGCCCATGTGTCCACCAGTCAGACCCACACCACAGGTAGAGTCCACCAGTCACACCTCAGGTAGAGTCCACCAGTCAGACCCACACCTCAGGTAGAGTCCACCAGTCAGACCACAGGTAGAGTCCACCAGTCAGACCCACACCTCAGGTAGAGTCCACCAGTCAGACCTCAGGTAGAGTCCACCAGTCAGACCCACACCACAGGTAGAGTCCACCAGTCAGACCTCAGGTAGAGTCCACCAGTCAGACCCACACCTCAGGTAGTGTCCACCAGTCAGACCCACACCTCAGGTAGTGTCCACCAGTCAGACCTCAGGTAGTGTCCACCAGTCAGACCCACACCTCAGGTAGAGTCCACCAGTCACACCTCAGGTAGAGTCCACCAGTCAGACCACAGGTAGAGTCCACCAGTCAGACCCACACCTCAGGTAGAGTCCACCAGTCACACCTCAGGTAGAGTCCACCAGTCAGACCACAGGTAGAGTCCACCAGTCACACCTCAGGTAGAGTCCACCAGTCACACCTCAGGTAGTGTCCACCACGCGGGTTCCTGTCCAGGAAGACTGTTGTGTACCGGTACATTATCAGGGATAATAACAGTTCATGATGGCACTTTGATCGCTCTTTGTAACTTGGCACTTAGTCAGAGATGTTTTATATTAGCAATGGTTAACCTGGCAATTGGAATGCTTGAAACTTGTTCTGGTGACGTTCTTCCTGTATTAGCAGCAATGAAATGTTTCACCTTCTGATGACAAAAGTACTCTTTGTAAGTCGCTTTGGATAAAAGCGTCTGCTAAATGCCCTAAATGTAAATGTGATGTAAATGATCCTTGACTGAACGTCCAGGAAGACGCTCTGTCGTGTAGCGTTCATTATCCCCTGTGTTCTCCCTCCCCCCCTCCCTCCCCCCCTCCCTCCCTCCCCCCCTCCCTCCCCCCCTCCCTCCCCCAGTGCCCCAGGACTTTGCCTACCTCCCGGAGAACAGCATCCTGCGGGCCATCGGGGACTTCCTCACCCAGGCGGGGAAGAAAGGTGGGGGTCTTACCTCTCTGTCGGGGGGGTTTCTGTGTGTAACACAAGCCTGCCGCGCCGGCGTGAGGGCTTTGGCAGCCAGAAGAAACGCCAGGCAGGTCTCTCAACAGCCGGCCTTTTAGAAGTGTCTGGTGACCTCAAGGTAACCTCAGGTCACCAAACAGACAGCTTGACTACATGCAATCGTATCGATACAGTGCATTAGGTTTTTGCAAACAAGTTGCGTTTAAGCGCTGCAGTGAATTCTGAGGTGCTGCAGTGAATTCTAAGGTGCTGCAGTGAATTCTGAGGTGCTGCAGTGAATTCTAAGGTGCTGCAGTGAATTCCGAGGTGCTGCAGTGAATTCTGAGGTGCTGCCAATATCCCCGCCAAAGACGTGCGGTGCGTGTGCGATCAGGAACACCAGTTGGTTTCAATCCTCCTTGAGGTGTTGCTGCGTTGCTCCTGCCAGGTCCTGAGGTGCACCATCCCACGCTGGTGAAAACGGCGCTGGCGTCGCTGGCCTCGGCCGGCACCAGCTACCAGTACCCGCCTGTCAACTGGAGCAGCGTGCTGTCGCCCCTCATGAGGCTGGACTTCAGTGAGCCCTTCCTCTTTCACCTCTCACACACGCAAATAACACCGCTGGGACGCTCTTAATGTGGCACGCAGTCTCACCGCATCCATGAGAAGGTCTTTTAGCCCAGTGGTTCTCAACTGGTCTGGCTTCAGGACCCACCATCACCCCTTAATGACAAGCCGCGACCCAAATCAAGGAAAATGTTCAACTTTCAAATGTATTTAACATAACACTTCAGTAACTGTACTGTTAAACCATTCAGTCACTTATTCAGGCAATACAAAATAGACGGCACACCGCTGCATAGAAAAATCCTCTTCAAAATAAAAGCACAAGTTGCGGACAAAGGCCCGCGACCCACCAGTTGAGAACCCCTCATCTATAGGACATGCCCCTATACTGCTGTATCTCCATAACATGTCACTTATAATGTATAATCACCCATACAGAGCGTGACCATGCCCCCCTGGGTCTCTCTCTCTCCAGGGGAGGACGTGCAGCACCAGTGCCTGGTCCTGGCTGCGTCCCAGGCCCAGTCCTCCCAGAGCGCTGCACTGTTCCTGGGCAGCTGGCTGTCGGGTCCGCTGGTCCACTGCCTCAGTGTAGGCAGAGCTCCTGGTGTCTGGTGACCCTCTTTGTTTGTTTGTTTGTTGTGTCACCCGATTCATCCTCTCTCCCCCCTCTCTCCCCCCTCTCCCCCCCCTCCCCCCCATGCAGTACCCCACCCAGGCCCACCTGTACGACACCCTCGGCACCTGGATGAAGCACGTGCCGGAGGACAAGCTGCAGGCCTACGTGGAGAGCCTGGCCGTGCAGCGCTTCCAGGGGCCTGTGGGGGAGGAGGCCCCGCCCCTCCTCCTCCGCCGGGCCGTGCTGCGGGGGCTGGGCGTGGCCATGGGCCTGCCCAACCCCCCCCAACACTGCTGGAGCCTCCTGTGCTCCACGGTGGAGAAGATCTACAGCGGCCTGCCAGGCAGCGTGCAGGTAGGGATTACATCGGGATTACATTGGGATTACATCAGGCTCAGTGGAACGCTGCTTTAAAAGTCATTAGTTACAGTTACTCACTACTTGTTCCAAAAAGTAACTGAGTCAGGAACTGAATTCCTCTAGACTAAAAGTAACTAGTTACCAGGGAAAGTAACTATTTGCGCTACTGTAAAAAAAGTTGCTATATCTGCCAGCCAGGGTTTCCCACAGAAAATGTGTTGTTTAAGGTGGTGGTGTGTCAGGGGGAGGGCTGCTCTGATCAGGGGGGGCGGCGCGATATAGACTACAGACTCTGTACATACAGATATAGACTACAGACTCTGTATAGACTACAGACTCTGTATACAGATATAGACTACAGACTCTGTATATACAGATATAGACTACAGACTCTGTATATACAGATATAGACTACAGACTCTGTATAGACTACAGACTCTGTATATACAGATATAGACTACAGACTCTGTATATACAGATATAGACTACAGACTGTGTATACAGATATAGACTACAGACTCTGTACTACATTGAACAATTACTTATTAAACACTGAATATTACATCAAATATTATAATAAATAAATAATAAGCTTTGCAAAATAACATCTGGAACGAGAACAATGCAAATATAATGTGCAATTTTAACTAAAGAAGGTGCAAAACATGTGCAAAGGTGGTCAGTCACTCCTTATGGCAGAGCTGTGGTAAAGCATGTTAAGGGTCCATAGCCCACTCCGGGTTCCACCCACTACCTCTGTGGTTAGGGTCCATAGCCCACTCCGGGTTCCACCCACTACCTCTGTGGTTAAGGTCCATAGCCCACTCCGGGTTCCACCCACTACCTCTGTGGTTAGGGTCCATAGCCCACTCCGGGTTCCACCCACTACCTCTGTGGTTAGGGTCCATAGCCCACTCCGGGTTCCACCCACTACCTCTGTGGTTAGGGTCCATAGCCCACTCCGGGTTCCACCCACTACCTCTGTGGTTAGGGTCCATAGCCCACTCCGGGTTCCACCCACTACCTCTGTGGTTAGGGTCCATAGCCCACTCCGGGTTCCACCCACTACCTCTGTGGTTAGGGTCCATAGCCCACTCCGGGTTCCACCCACTACCTCTGTGGTTAGGGTCCATAGCCCACTCCGGGTTCCACCCACTACCTCTGTGGTTAGGGTCCATAGCCCACTCCGGGTTCCACCCACTACCTCTGTGGTTAGGGTCCATAGCCCACTCCGGGTTCCACCCACTACCTCTGTGGTTAGGGTCCATAGCCCACTCCGGGTTCCACCCACTACCTCTGTGGTTAGGGTCCATAGCCCACTCTGGGTTCCACCCACTACCTCTGTGGTTAGGGTCCATAGCCCACTCCGGGTTCCACCCACTACCTCTGTGGTTAGGGTCCATAGCCCACTCCGGGTTCCACCCACTACCTCTGTGGTTAGGGTCCATAGCCCACTCCGGGTTCCACCCACTACCTCTGTGGTTAGGGTCCATAGCCCACTCCGGGTTCCACCCACTACCTCTGTGGTTAGGGTCCATAGCCCACTCCGGGTTCCACCCACTACCTCTGTGGTTAGGGTCCATAGCCCACTCCGGGTTCCACCCACTACCTCTATGGTTAGGGTCCATAGCCCACTCCGGGTTCCACCCACTACCTCTGTGGTTAGGGTCCATAGCCCACTCCGGGTTCCACCCACTACCTCTGTGGTTAGGGTCCATAGCCCACTCCGGGTTCCACCCACTACCTCTGTGGTTAGAGGGTTGACAGGGATCGGGTGGTGGAGGTGATGGTGGTGGTGGTGGGGGAGGAGGTGGAGGAGATGCGGAGGGGGAGGTAGGCCTGCTTCGTCGCACGAAGAAGCCTGCAATTTTTGGTTGTGTTTTTTGGTCCATTTGGCTGTTTACATTGCGAGTAAATTACGTGCAATCGTCAAAAGTAGGCTATAAGACAGACAGACAGACAGACAGACATACTTTATTGATGCCTGAGGGAAATTGTCTTCGTGACAAAACTCCAGTAGAAAAAAAGAGGACACTCTACGTATAGTAGAGTGTTAGAAAATATAAATATAAATATATAAGGAAACCTATGTAAAAATATAAAACCTATGTAAACATAAAAGTATAAACCTATGTACAAATATAATGTAACCTATGTAATAAAATATATAAAAATGTACATCAAGAAATGATAATATACATAAATGTACATACATCCAGGCATACACTACAAGGTAATAGCATACACTAGGATGTAGCATGTCGGATTTTTGTAAAAACCAGTTGTGCAGAGATGACCAGATGACCAGTTGTGTAGTAAATCACAGTAATGCAGTGAAATGACCAGTTATGTAGTGATATTACAGTGAAATGAAATGACAGTCATGTAATAAGAATGGATACCAATTATGCAGATGACAGTGACAAATTGTAAAGTTTGATGACCACAGGCAGGAATGATTTCCTATGTCGCTCTGTGGTGCATCTCGGTGAGAGGAGTCTTCTGCTGAAGGTACTCCTCCGCTGAGCCAGGGTGGAAAAGAGAGGGTGAGAGGCATTGTAAACTCAGCCGGGTGTAAACTCAACTAGCCTTGATAAGAAAACATTGTGCCTATCAAAATAATTTCAGATAGCCTACTATGGGTGAACAGTTGACAGGTTATCCTAGTATTTATATCATTTAGATGAATAATTATCTTACCTCGATGCGACAGGTTGATTGTCAGCTATCCAACTTCCAGATGAACGTCTTCCCAAAAAATGTTTTTCTTTTTTACCCCGGATAAACTGAACGATGATAGATAGCACGATGACATTAAACGCCGATGACAGATGCCGCTGTTCGGACGCTCAGTCGGAGGCATATATTTTGAAAGCAAGCCAAGGCCTACTAGATTTTAAAACCTTTTTTGTCTGTTTGTTTGTTTTTGTTTTTTAAATGCGTTCTGCAGAGAAGGGAGACTGGCGTTGGTCATGGTTTGGAATGAAAGGGAGAAACAGGACAGAGTAACAAGAAAAAAAAATATATATATATTGAAGTCGTTAGTTAAGGCGGCAGGCGTGTTTTGCTTAGGCTAAGCTGTAAAGTGCTGCAGGAAACGCTGCTGCCAACTTTTCATCAGATTGCTCCAGAGTCGCTATTCCTGCTGCTTCATCAAACCTGTTTGGTGTGTGTGTGTGTGTGTGTGTGGGGCGCGCGTGTGCTGGCTTGTGTGTAAAAACACTGGCTCCGATTGGCTACTGTTACGAATCCACTCGCCACATGGATGAGCAACATAAATGAGTCCAGACGTCAGGTTTTGAGGGAAAAGCCGTGATTTTTATTAGTTCGATTGCCTATGCTTCGGGATGAAATTAGCACATGCAACCTTTTCCCATAAAACAAATAACAGGGACAAATTGCAAAAATGATAGGAAAGGGAAAACGAGTAAAGAAAAACCTCAATCTTATTTACTAAACCGTGGGGAATCTAGACTGTCTCCCGTTCCAAAGGGCACAGATCGCTCCCAAGAAAAGTAAAAGGTGAGGGTTCCGCTCTAACTACGCTACCCTCCCTGAGCCTACAACTAAAAACGTGAGGAAGTTTGCAATTGCCCCAATAACACAGAACGGCCAACTGCACGAATCACCAGCCAGTCGGTCACCAGCGAGGACAACGCAAGAGTGAGAGAGAAGGACATTTTGGAACTGGGCCAGCTTTTATACACGTGGGCCGGCCACCAATCACATCGTCACTCCTGGGCTAGTGGTGTAGCTCCGCCCAGTCGCCACCTACAGGCAGGAACAGAAGGACCAAGAAAACATGCACACACGTAACACCCCCACCCTTAAAGAAATAAATTGGGGGGTTTAAAAATGTTAAACAATTTACGTCCCTAGTGGGATCGATACATGGATAAATATAGCACCGAAAAAAAAACGGTCAAGATACAAATCCTGAACAGTTCAATTAGAAAACATACCCACAATTTATTTGAGGGAAAAAACTATGCGCGAGAAAGCGCATCAGCCGCCACATTGTCACGTCCACGAATGTGCTTGATGTTAAGGTTGAATGCTTGCAGTATGAGGCACCAGCGCATTAAACGTTGGTTGCTGTTGCACATCCGATCCAGAAACGTTAACGGATTATGATCCGTATACATGGTCACCGGACATGCAGCACCACCAACATATACCTCAAAGTGTTGAAGCGCTAATACTAGCGCCAAAGCTTCCTTTTCAATCGTGGAGTAAGCACGTTGATAGCAGTTAAACTTTCTGGAAAAAAAACAAACGGGATGTTCCAGGCCGTCGTTACCCATCTGCATAAGTACTGCGCCAGCTCCTAAATCACTCGCGTCCACAGCAAGGACAAAAGGAATGGCAAAGTTAGGAGCAGCAAGCACAGGAACAGTTGTAAGCAATGCTTTTACAGAATCAAAAGCGAATTGGCTTTCCTTATTCCACACAAAAGACCTCTTGGTGCTAAGAAGGTCAGTGAGAGGGGCGGCTACCGCTGAGAATTTTTTACAAAATGATCTGTAATAGCCGACCATGCCTAGGAAGCGTCTAAGCTCCCGACGAGTTGTGGGGACAGGATAGTGCAGAATGGCCTCAACTTTGGAATGGACCGGACGCACTTCCCCGCCACCAACCACTTTGCCTAAGTAAATGACCTTGGCTTTCCCAAATTCACACTTGGCCAAATTGATTGTCAGATTGGCGGCAGACAACCGTTCGAACACAGTTTTGAGATGTGTTACGTGGGAACACCAGGTGGCGCTATAGACGACCAAGTCATCGAGGTAGGCCTCACAATTAGGAACATCAGCCAGGACATGATTGACCAACCGTTGGAACGTAGCTGGGGCGTTCCGCAATCCAAATGGCATAACTGTGTACTGAAGAAAACTATCAGGTGTAGCGTAGGCGGATATTTCTTTAGCACGTTCAGTTAGCGGGATTTGCCAATAGCCTTTAAGAAGGTAAATCTTGCTAACGAAAACTGCTGAACCAAGACGATCAACGCAATCATCCATGCGTAGTAAGGGGAAACTATCAGGTTTAGTTACCGAGTTGACTTTTCGAAAATCGGTGCAAAATCGGGAGGTGCCATCTGACTTTGGCACGAGGAGACAAGGTGAACTCCATGGGCTAAAACTCGCCTCTGCAATACCATGGTCTACCATGAATTTAACTTCTTTCTGAAGCTGAAGGCGTTTGAGTGGATTGGCACGGTAAGCGTGTTGTTTAATAGGCCTACTGTCCCCAACGTCGATATCATGAGCCATGGCTTGGGTACGACCTGGAACATCAGAAAACAAATTCGTATGAGAAGAAAAAAGAACAATTAACTCTTCACACTCTGCACTAGACAAATGTGAAAAAAAAGAATTCAGATCCGAGAGGATTTCCGAATTCCTCAATCGGCCTTCAACCATCTCAGTAGCAGGACAGCGAACACCCTCTTCCTCAAGTGGCAACACCGCAGGTTGACAGGTCACCGGTAGCGCGGTGGCAATTTCAGCACCGTACTGGACAGCGCCACTGCCGAATCGATCGCTCTGTCGGCCACGGGCGAGCGTTTTATACACACAGGAGATTTGCCGTCGGCAGCGTCATGTCGTTCGCGATAAGCTTTGAGCATGTTAACATGACACAAGCGAGATTTTTTCTTCCTGTTGGGTGTAGCGATGACATAATTAACAGCACCGACGCGTCTTTCGACAAGATACGGACCAGTATAGCGCGGCTGAAGAGCAGAGCCCATAATAGGGAGAAAAACCAGAGAGGTCCCGGGTTCAGATCCCGGACGAGCCCCCATTTATGTTACGAATCCACTCGCCACATGGATGAGCAACATAAATGAGTCCAGACGTCAGGTTTTGAGGGAAAAGCCGTGATTTTTATTAGTTCGATTGCCTATGCTTCGGGATGAAATTAGCACATGCAACCTTTTCCCATAAAACAAATAACAGGGACAAATTGCAAAAATGATAGGAAAGGGAAAACGAGTAAAGAAAAACCTCAATCTTATTTACTAAACCGTGGGGAAGCTTAACTGTCTCCCGTTCCAAAGGGCACAGATCGCTCCCAAGAAAAGTAAAAGGTGAGGGTTCCGCTCTAACTACGCTACCCTCCCAGAGCCTACAGCTAAAATGTGAGGAAGTTTGCAATTGCCCCAATAACACAGAACGGCCGACTGCACGAACCACCAGCCAGTGGGTCGCCAGCGAGGACAACGCCAGAGTGAGAGAGTGACATTTTGGAACTGGGCCGGCTTTTATACACGTGGGCCGGCCACCAATCACATCATCACTCCTGGGCTAGTGACATGGTAGTAACCATGTGTTCCTAGTGGTCCATGGTAGTAACAGCTACCATGAACCATGACTCTTCCTTAGCCAATCATAATCTCTTATCTCGTTGTGAACCCGGTCTCCTCACTAGCAGGTTGTGTGTGGAGCCAGGGGTGCATTCAGATGACAGTTTATTCAATCAATGCATCGTAACGCACCGCATTTAACGTTCAGTAACTAACGGTGTTGTAACAACAGACACAGTCATTAGTTAGAGTACCCCGTCACTGAACAAATAACGGCATCATTACAAACACTGATCAGGGTGCATCATGGGATGTTTTGTCGGCCATTTTGAGAGGACTCAAAGGCTGCATCCGAATACGCACACTTGACTACTATATAGTATGCATTTTGTAGTACGTGAAAAATATAGTACGTCCGAATGCTTAGTACGCATTGTTTAGTACGGAAATGTTTCCCGAATGCGTACTACCGCCACAGTGTACAACGGTAGGACACTACGCTATCCCACAATGCAGCAGAGTCAGGTAACCGAAGAAGAAGAACGCCGCGGAGAAAATTTAAATAAATAAAAGCAGCGATATCAAGAGCCATTCGCGCAGAAAGAGACATTTTAATTCACCTGTAACGACGACAAGACAGAAAACTATGAGGTTAATGATCGGAGGTGACTTTTTTATTTTTGCCGGCATCTGATCTGCCGCGCACAGAGGGGAAATACGTTATCTCCAAACATCCGGTAGCGTTTTCGGTGGTGTTCGGAAGCGTTCGGAGGCGTTCTACGTACGGCTGTAGCACGTACTACATTAACGGTCAAGTAGTAGACACTGAACAGAAATAGTATATACTGAGTATTCGGATGCAGCCAAAGAGGCTGTAATCCCTAATTGTCGTTGATACACCGTAACCTTAGCCTAACAGCAACGTTGTGTCGCCTCACATGAGAAACACTGCATGAGGAGACATGATCAACAAAAGCAGAGCAGTGACCTGTCAACATGGCCCCACCCCCAAGGAGTCAGGTGGGCACGAGAGTCCGGATCGGGCCGGAATGTTCTGTCTGAGCCCGGCCCGCGTCCGACAGAACAGTAACTGAACCCGACCCGAGACCCGACAGGCATCAAGCTTTTTTCATACTAAAGACACATTTACTGTCTGTGTTGATGAAAGCCCTTTATGAAGCAACTGCAAGGCATTTGGAAATGTCAACACACAGATGAGTGCAACATGCGCGGGTTAATTAAAACATTTCATATCACACAGATGTGACCAACCCGAACCCGAGCATCATGTCTAAATATTAGTCTGAACCCGACCCGGCCCGTCAGGTCCGGTGGGGTCCGGTCGGGTACCGCTGGGCTCGGGTCGGGTATCTGCCTGTCACGGGCCTCGGGTTCCCTCTGGGCCCAGTGACACCCAGGGGGCGTGGCGTTCACCAGGGCCCCGTGACACCCAGGGGGCGTGGCGTTCACCAGGGGGCGTGGCGTTCACCAGGGCCCCGTGACACCCAGGGGGCGTGGCGTTCACCAGGGGGCGTGGCATTCACCAGGGCCCCGTGACACCCAGGGGGCGTGGCGTTCACCAGGGGGCGTGGCATTCACCAGGGCCCCGTGACACCCAGGGGGCGTGGCGTTCACCAGGGCCCCGTGACACCCAGGGGGCGTGGCGTTCACCAGGGCCACGTGACACCCAGGGGGCGTGGCGTTCACCAGGGGGCGTGGCGTTCACCAGGGCCCCGTGACACCCAGGGGGCGTGGCGTTCACCAGGGCCCCGTGACACCCAGGGGGCGTGGCGTTCACCAGGGGGCGTGGCGTTCACCAGGGCCCCGTGACACCCAGGGGGCGTGGCGTTCACCAGGGCCACGTGACACCCAGGGGGCGTGGCGTTCACCAGGGGGCGTGGCGTTCACCAGGGCCCTGTGACACCCAGGGGGCGTGGCGTTCACCAGGGCCCCGTGACACCCAGGGGGCGTGGCGTTCACCAGGGCCCCGTGACACCCAGGGGGCGTGGCGTTCACCAGGGCCCCGTGACACCCAGGGGGCGTGGCGTTCACCAGGGGGCGTGGCGTTCACCAGGGCCCCGTGACACCCAGGGGGCGTGGCGTTCACCAGGGGGCGTGGCGTTCACCAGGGGGCGTGGCGTTCACCAGGGCCCCGTGACACCCAGGGGGCGTGGCGTTCACCAGGGCCACGTGACACCCAGGGGGCGTGGCGTTCACCAGGGGGCGTGGCGTTCACCAGGGCCCCGTGACACCCAGGGATCACCAGGGCCCCGTGACACCCAGGGGGCGTGGTGTTCACCAGGGCCCCGTGACACCCAGGGGGCCGTGACACCCAGGGGGCGTGGCGTGGCGTTCACCAGGGCCCCGTGACACCCAGGGGGGCGTGGCGTTCACCAGGGCCCTGTGACACCCAGGGGGCGTGGCGTTCACCAGGGCCCCGGCACGCCGACAGCAGCTGGCCCCCCCACTGCCCCTGGTGGTCATGCTGAGCTGAGGCGTCCTCGGGGCTAACTGCTGCTTCTGTGTCAGGACCAGGACCTGGAGCTGTACCTGGGCGTCGCCAAGTGTCTCTCGGAGATGTCGGACACGGAGATCGAACGCATGGCCCGCGTCACGCAGGTACGTCTGCAGAGCTTCAGCTTGTCCTCTGTGGGGTCACCTCTGTGGGGAGTCTGAAGGACCTGCAGATCCTTACATACAGGCCATCTACCATCACACAGGACTAGGGATGTCCGATAATATCGGCCAACCGATAATATCGGCCGATATTAGCCTATTTTTGTAATATCGGTTCATATCGTTATCGGTTTTACCACCGATAATGTGCTTGTGCATAAATATGGCACTTTTCCATAAGTTGAAATAGTGTCCTTATTTTTTATAGACAGTGTTAATTTGTGAAATGCAATCTAGTGAGGCATCACAATAAAAGTAGATGATGTGTTAATTCCACAACAGGAGATATGGGACCTAAAATTAGTCTGGGCGAAAATAAAAACGCCTGTATATATCGGTATACCATATCGGTTGATATCGGTATCGGAAATTAAGAATTTGGACAATATCGGCTATCGGATATCGGCAAAAAAGTCAATATCGGACATCCCTACACAGGACGCTTTGTGTGTGGTATTTGTTTAAAATGTATATACATGTATTTATACTTCTTACTCCCTACTCATGTCCTTCAACATCTTTAGCCTCTCGTCAGTCCGATTTACACATTAGCTTCTTTGTTTAGTCGGCATGACGTCATCGCCCACTCATCTGGTTTGTAAGATGCTGATTGGCCCCCCCCCCCCCTCCCCCCCCCCTCCAGGCGGACATGCAGAAGAGCTGCTTCACGCTGGCCTACCTCACCTCCCAGGGCCGCCTCCCCCTGCTCTCCCTCAACGACGTCCTCAGCGGCCTGCTCCGGCCTGGCCCCCCGGCCGGCCGGCTCCTCCTCCAGACCTTCTACCAGTGCCGCCTGGCCCCTGGCCCCAACACAGGTCCCCTGCTGCTGTCTCCCCCGCCACCACACACCATCAGACTCAGGCTAGCAGCTCGCTGTGGAGTTGTAGTGCTCCAGACCCGTCTGGGTCTCTAGAACACTTCTACCTGGTCTTGGTCTTGTCTCAGACTCTACTGTGTTTGGTCTCGGTCTTGTCTTGTCTCGGACATGGAGGTCTCGAGGTGGTTTGTGTATAAACCAAGCAGTGATCTCATGCTCATCACAGAACCTTATATATGATGCAGCACTCGTACACTATGCACCAAATATGTTACATTTATATATTTTCCTGATGGCTTTCCTAACGGCTGTAACTTAAACACTAGTTTGGGTTTTTTTCCGATCTCGACTTGGTTTTGGTCTCGGTTTAGGCGGTCTTGACTACAACTCTAGCTAGCTGTAGCGCCCCTCAAAGTACAGCAGGTGTGTTCTTTGGTTGTGGATGGCAGCACCTCACGTTGAACAGACTGTGACCACGCGCTGTGTCTGTGGTCCCCCAGGGGTCTCTAAGAGACTGGAGTGGCTCCTGGAGCTGATGGGACACATCCGGAACGTGGCCTACGGCACCACCACGGTGGAACACGCAGACACCAAGCAGGTACGGTCCTGGGCTCCAAGAAAAACAACACCGAGGCATTCCCTTTGTGACAGGCATGTGCACTACCAAGCACACAGCCAATGGGCAGCGGAGGATTTGGGTTTGGAATGTAGGTGGGAAGTGAACGAGGTGAGCCATTCCTGAGCCTGTCTGACCACAAACACCCAGCCTTTCAAAGTCCTTTTAAGGAATGGGTTTGCAAATCTGTAGCTACATTCTCCCGTTTGTCAATTCATTTGAGAACGATGAATAATTCCCAAACCACTGCAGACGTGCACAGTACACTGCGGACAAACAACGCTGTGGTCACGTGACTGTCCTTGGAACGCCCAGCCAGCCTGCTGGGACTCTGGAGTTGATCAAAGTGGGCACCAAACTCATTGAAGAGTTTGCTCCTGCATGTGAGTCAGTAGTCACAGTCAGGGTGCTGATAGACTTCTGTCAGACCAAGTGTAAGTGTATGTGACCTGCTGTGTCCCGTGTGCAGACCTGCTGCATCATTACACATCCAAAACCCATGATAGTGGAGGTCTCCACTTGGGGCAGACATAGTAATATCAGATCCTGACATCATACAAAAGCATGTGTATTGTGTGCTCATGTAAATAAACAACAAACATAACCAACGCCATCTGTCACCAGCTGGTCTGACATGCATGCTTATCACTATGCATATAAAGACTGTGATCATACAGGTGTGGGACATTGTGGACTAGGTCCAGCAGTCTCTCCTCTAAACTTTCTGCCATGCTAACAATAACTTCCCTGACTCGGACCTCGAGGTCACTGTGTTTATTCCCACGGTCGCCCCCGAGTTTCTTGTCAGTGTTTCATCTTGTGGACGTGTTCGGTTGTGATGACGTGTGCGACAGACGCACCCAACGGTTACAGAATACACACGGCAGCCATGATGCAGACACGTACACATCGTCTGCAGCTAGTGAACTCCAGCCCTGAGGGAGTCGCCCTTTAACCCCTCTGTACAGACTGACCCCCCCGTCTCCCCCCAGGCCAGTCGCCCTTTAACCCCTCTGTACAGACTGACCCCCCCGTCTCCCCCCAGGCCAGTCGCCCTTTAACCCCTCTGTACAGACTTACCCCCCCGTCTCCCCCGTCTCCCCCCAGGCCACTGACTTCCTGCTGCGGGTGTTCGCCGCTGCCGTGGTGGCGTGGGCTGACCAGGCCACGCCCCTGCTGCTGGGTGTTCGGCCCCAGTGGCTGCCGTGGAGTGGCTCCTCCCACAGCCAGGAGCGGCTGGACGCCTGTCTGGACGCCTGTCTGGACCCCTGTCTGGACGACCGTCTGGACCCCTGTCTGGACGCCTGTCTGGACGCCTGTCTGGACGCCTGTCTGGACGCTCTGCCCCACGGCCTGCAGCAGCTGCTGGACAGAGAGCCCTGGGCCAGCCAGTCACAGAAGGTCAGCCACCGCCTTGGGCCCAGGAGCTGACCTCTGGGGGTCAAGGTGTCCTTCATGTGTTACTGCGTCTAACAGCGTCCTCCTCCCAGAGAGGTCACTGACCCTCATTGTACTGGATGGACGTTGGTTTGCCTGAAGTGTTTCTACTGTGTGGACGTGTCTCTCTAGTGGGTGAACACACAGTGAAGCAGCCCTGCTGTGGGAGCAGTGCTGTGTTTGGACACTCGGCCCGGCAGTGTGTAGTGTCAATATTACACCTGAAACCAATAGGGGACCTCATGGACCTTACAGAGCTGCACCTTGAAACCAGGTCATGGAGCAGCCCTGGAGGTCGTGTGGAAGGTCATTGTGTTGCCTCTCACACCACAGCAACTCACTTTGACTGACCATTTCTGAAACTAGTGTGTGTGTGTGTGTGTGTGTGTGTGTGTGTGTGTGTGTGTGTGTGTGTGTGTGTGTGTGTGTGTGTGTGTGTGTGTGTGTGTCTGCGTGTGCGTGTGTGTGCGCGCGCGTGTGCGTGTCTGTGTCTGTGTGTGTGTGTGTGTGCGTGCGTGCGTGCGTGCGTGCGTGCGTGTGCGTGTGTGCGTCTCAGTTCCTAGACTGGCTGCTCAGCATTGCAGAGGGCCCTGACCAGGGACTGTCATCCACAGCCATCACAACCGCCAAAGGTGAGAAGCGAGTCCTGCAGGCCCACCTGGTCAGGTGACGCTGCACCACCACTCAGAGATAGACCTTTAAATCAGTTGTTCAGTATCTATACATGTAAGTACAGGCCTGGGTCCTGACTCAATAACCTAATGTCTTCCTGTGTATTAAACAGTGTATTCTACGTCCATGTGAACGCTTCACGTCTGTCCCCTCTCTCCCCTCGTAGCCGCGCTTCAGGCCATGAGGTCCCGTGTGGAATTCAGGAAGAAGGGCGTTTGGACCCGAGCCTACGGCTGGTGAGAGGACCAGAGACCCGCAGCGTCCTACATCTTCAACAGGAAGAGGGAGCTGTCTCCCAGGAAACACGCATGCCCTGCAGAAGAACCCACAAAGCAGAGCCATGGTCCAGCTCTCTGACCTCAGTGACTGCAAAGACGCAAACACAGGAGACGACGTTACAAAATTCTGTTTATTCTTCCAGCCAAATTGTTACATCTGACATGACCAGTGTTTCACCAGAGCAGTGACCTATTCCCCCTGCGTTCACCTGAGATGCTGCTGTCCCCGTCTTCCACGCCACTGTCCCCTGCTGCTGCATCACACTGAGTGTGTCTTGTGTTTGGTGAGACCCTCGCATGCGGACGCACGGCGTCCCAGAGCCCTCCCATTGTAGCGCCCAGAACGCTGGTACCCACAAGGTCACCGTCGCAGGAAGGAATGCTTTTTACCATAATCTCCGTAATAAATACTTGGTGGAAGTGCGTTGGCGTGTCTTGTTGTGAATCCAAGTTCTCTGCTCGACTTTTACATTCACATTGTGTGCATTCAATAGTCTGACAGTAACAGTGGAGCTGCTGCTGACAGCAACAAATAAACCCATGATCAAAAGGACCCCAAACAAGAACCGCCACACGACAGATGAAACAACGTCTTGATTACTTCTTCAGCTTTTTGTTCCATCGCTCCAGACGCTGTTGTCTCTCCTTCACCAACTGCCACACCGTCACCACGCTGCCTGCAGGGAAGACAGGCAGCCAATGAGAAGGGGGCGACAAGCCGTCAGCCAATGAGAAGGGGGCGACAGGCCGTCAGCCAATGAGAAGGGGGCGACAGGCCGTCAGCCAATGAGAAGGGGGCGACAGGCGCTCAGCCAATGAGAAGGGGGCGACAGGCGCTCAGCCAATGAGAAGGGGGCGACAGGCGCTCAGCCAATGAGAAGGGGGCGACAGGCGCCCTGGAGGCCGTCATCACAGGCCCCCGGGACCCCCGTCCTCACGGTGAAGGCATAGGGGCGGCAGCAGCTCACAGGTAGAGCGGGTGGACAGAGCGGGGCGTCCACCATGGTAGAGTGGGTGGACAGAGCGGTTCATCCACCATGGTAGAGCGGGTCGTCCACCATGGTAGAGCGAGTGGACAGAGCAGGGCGTCCACCATTGTAGAGCTGGTGGACAGAGCGGGTCGTCCACTAAACGCAGGGTCGGCGGTTTGATCCCCTCGATCGCCTACCTCCAACTGTCCACATGTTGAAGTGTCCTTGAGCAAGGCACTGAACCCCAACTTGCTCCCCCGGGCTGCTGATCCTAGCAGCCCCACTGCTCCTATGTACCATAACGCAGAGACGACATTTCGTTTCCATATCTCAAAAATACTGAGAATGACTAAACTTGAATCTAATGTAATCTGAAGGGACGTCAACAGAACCCAGAACAGAACCTCTTTCCAGCCGTGCGTTTTTCACAGAGGCGTCGGCATCGCGGCTCTGCTGACGTCTCCCAGCTGGAGGAGGTGGGTGGCCGTCCACAGCCCTGAAATGTGAACCCAGCAGATTAGATTGGAGTCATTCTCAGTATTTTTAGATATGGGAACGAAATGTGTTCTCTGCATTTGACCCATCCTATGGTACAGGTTCAGCATGTTCAGCAGCCCGGGGAGCAAGTTGGGGGTTCAGTGTCTTGCTCAAGGACACTTCGACATCAGACCTGCCAACCTTGAAGAACTTTTGAGTACACATGCCCCCAACATCCCCTGGGAGCAGCTGACAGACTCCTAACAGTTATCTCACTGGAGGGTGGACAGACTCCTAACAGTTATCTCACTGGAGGGTGGACAGACTCCTAACAGTTATCTCACTGGAGGGTGGACAGACTCCTAACAGTTACTGTATCTCACTGGAGGGTGGGCAGACTCCTAACAGTTATCTCACTGGAGGGTGGACAGACTCCTAACAGTTATCTCACTGGAGGGTGGACAGACTCCTAACAGTTACTGTATCTCACTGGAGGGTGGACAGACTCCTAACAGTTATCTCACTGGAGGGTGGACAGACACCTAACAGTTATCTTACTGGAGGGTGGACAGACTCCTAACAGTTATGTCACTGGAGGGTGGACAGACTCCTAACAGTTACTGTATCTCACTGGAGGGTGGACAGACTCCTAACAGTTATCTCACTGGAGGGTGGACAGACTCCTAACAGTTATCTCACTGGAGGGTGGGCAGACTCCTAACAGTTATCTCACTGGAGGGTGGACAGACTCCTAACAGTTATCTCACTGGAGGGGGGGCAGACTCCTAACAGTTATCTCACTGGAGGGTGGACAGACTCCTAACAGTTATCTCACTGGAGGGTGGACAGACTCCTAACAGTTATCTCACTGGAGGGTGGGCAGACACCTAACAGTTATCTCACTGGAGGGTGGACAGACTCCTAACAGTTATCTCACTGGAGGGTGGACAGACTCCTAACAGTTATCTCACTGGAGGGTGGACAGACTCCTAACAGTTATCTCACTGGAGGATGGGCAGACACCTAACAGTTATCTCACTGGAGGGTGGGCAGACAGCTAACAGTTATCTCACTGGAGGGTGGGCAGACTCCTAACAGTTATCTCACTGGAGGATGGGCAGACAGCTAACAGTTATCTCACTGGAGGGTGGGCAGCGGTGGGCACCTGGGCCCGGGGGCTGTTGGGGACATGTGTGTCCTCTAAATGTCTTCAAGGTTGGCAGGTCTGCGACATGTGGACAGTTGGAGGAGGGGGATCAAGGGGATCGAACCGCCGACCCTACGGTTAGTGGACGCCCCGCTCTGTCCACCCGCTCTACCATGGTGGACGCCCCGCTCTGTCCACCCGCTCTACCTACTGAGCTACTGTCACCCTTCAGGTTCAAGCCCAGCGTGGTCTCTGCTCCGTGTCCTTTGTAACAAACCAAGCGCTGGGCGAATGGGCCCAGACTCACCGGCTGCCAGCAGGATCAGGTAGGCCTTCAGGAGGATGGGCCCAGACTCACCGGCTGCCAGCAGGATCAGGTAGGCCTTCAGGAGGATGGGCCCAGACTCACCGGCTGCCAGCAGGATCAGGTAGGCCTTCAGGAGGATGGGCCCAGACTCACCGGCTGCCAGCAGGATCAGGTAGGCCTTCAGGAGGATGGGCCCAGACTCACCGGCTGCCAGCAGGATCAGGTAGGCCTTCAGGAGGATGGGCCCAGACTCACCGGCTGCCAGCAGGATCAGGTAGGCCTTCAGGAGGATGGGCCCAGACTCACCGGCTGCCAGCAGGATCAGGTAGGCCTTCAGGAGGATGGGCCCAGACTCACCGGCTGCCAGCAGGATCAGGTAGGCCTTCAGGAGGATGGGCCCAGACTCACCGGCTGCCAGCAGGATCAGGTAGGCCTTCAGGAGGATGGGCCCAGACTCACCGGCTGCCAGCAGGATCAGGTAGGCCTTCAGGAGGATGGGCCCAGACTCACCGGCTGCCAGCAGGATCAGGTAGGCCTTCAGGAGGATGGGCCCAGACTCACCGGCTGCCAGCAGGATCAGGTAGGCCTTCAGGAGGATGGGCCCAGACTCACCGGCTGCCAGCAGGATCAGGTAGGCCTTCAGGAGGATGGGCCCAGACTCACCGGCTGCCAGCAGGATCAGGTAGGCCTTCAGGAGGATGGGCCCAGACTCACCGGCTGCCAGCAGGATCAGGTAGGCCTTCAGGAGGATGGGCCCAGACTCACCGGCTGCCAGCGGGATCAGGTAGGCCTTCAGGAGGATGGGCCCAGACTCACCGGCTGCCAGCAGGATCAGGTAGGCCTTCAGGAGGATGGTCGCGCGGTTCGGGGAGGAGATGGGGAGCTGGAGCCGACCTCTGCCCGCCTTCTCCAGGTGATGCACGGCCTGGTGCACTGTGATGCCTGGACAGATGGGGAGCTTTATCACAGCGCTATCACAGCAACATCACAGCCAAACACCATCAGTGTCCTAGAGTATAAACTATGACTCTCTTCACTCAAGACAAAGAACAACATGGTACAATCAACTTAGGCTACCATTTAAACTTCAGATAATAGCCTTGATTCATTCTAATATATATTCATGTTCTGATAATTTGATAAAAAACTATCATGTAACATTAATGCCCTTATCAAATCATAACTATAGAAAGAATAAAAAAAATGTATAATGTCAACTTCTTTCGTATCTTCATCAATGGAAATTCAAAGTGCAGGTGATCATGGACAATGTCTCTCATCTCCTCCACAGAACTCTGGAGAAGCTGAAGAGCAGCTTCAACAGACTCGTTCCACCTCATCGCTGCCTTAAGGAACGGCACAGGAAGTCATTCCTTCCTGGTGCCATCAGACTGTACAACACTTCACTACAATAATGGCACTAATTAAGATATTGTTTTTACTGTATTTGTACTGCGGCAACCTAATTTCTCCTCAGGAATAAATAAAGTTGTTCTATTCTAATCTAAGTGACCAAACTGTGTGTGTGTGTGTGTGTGTGTGACTGTCTGAACGTGGGGAGTTGCGTTGTACCAACAGGGTTACCATACACTGTCCTCACACACGTTTCCTGACAGTCTATCGCTGGCATTCAGCGTGTGTTGCGACACGCCATTTCCTGCATACTTGCGGCGCTCCTTCCTGCGGTTCATTGCGTTTCAGTGCATATTTGAGGCCGTCTGTCCGTCAGCGTGCAGAGAGTGTCTGTTCATTTAGACCGCAACTACGCGACTTTCTTGGCCCCAAAGCTCATGTAGAAATACAGAAATGCATCCATAAAAGTGTTCAACGGGAAGAGATTGTCTCGCTTAGACTTTCAATAATCCTCCCCAAAGCGTCTTAAAGGTTGTTTTTTAACCTCAACTAAAGAAAGAGGACCATAAAACCCAACGAGTGCAACGCCGCTGTCCCGGGAGACGTGCTGGATTCACCTTCGGTGACGGCGGCCAGGACGTACACGGGGATGTGGAGCGGGACGCGGTTCCACTGCACGTTCAGCGACGAAGAGCCCATCACACGCAGCAGCTCCTGGGGGTACCTGGCCACGCGGAGAGGAGGACGTGGTACCACCACCGAGAAACGTTACGCCTTTGGTCTGCTGTCATGCTTTTTATTATCACGGAGGGGTCAAACCAATGTGGAACCAAACACAGCGTTGAGATAAGAGAGAGCGCACCTTAACAGACCCAGGATGTTCCACAGGAAGAACTGTGCACAGACCACCGGCTTCCTCTGGATGTCCTCCACCATCACGATGGTGAAGAGCAGAAGATTCCGCTCCACCACCTGGAGGCGCATTCAGGTAAACGCGGTGGTTAGGGGTTAACATGATGGACCTAACCACAGCTCTTACTGACTTTTATTTTGAAAACACGAAGGGGGGGGGGGTTGCACAAACTTGAAAAAGGCGAGGCAGAATCCAGCTGTTGTCGATGCCATCCGCGATGTGAAACAGCTCCAGTACCGTGAACAGCTGGCAGAGGGACATGACAACTCCGATGGAGTAGAACGTATCGGCCAGGGCGTCTGCAAACACAAAGTAGATCAGCTGTCACTCAAAGACGTGACGTGTCGTAACGCACTGGGTGTGTTCGATCCCCGCTCCCACCTCGTCCGAACATGAGGAACCTCGCCGTCATGTTGGCCAGGATCCACGTGTGGCCACAGAACTGGAACATGTTGTATGCAAATGAGTAGAGGAACCGGGCCGTGAACCTGCAACACAAACAGTACAATTTAGGAGTGGAAAATATGGATCGTAAAGGACGCACGGAGAGCTTGACTTCCAAACTCGCCCCGGGACAATTACGCGCAGGGAATTGCATCGAAAAGCTCGGCGGCGCGATTTGTTTATCTTGTAAAGTTAGGAGCTCAGCCGACTATGACTTTAGTGTACTTAGAGGAGCCAATTCTGAAGTCTGGTTGTTGCTGCTTACCTCATGTTGACTGCTTGTTGCGCTGCCTGTTCCTCTACTAGAGTGTGTGTGTGTGTGTGTGGGGGGGGGGGGGGGGAGTTGTTTTTTTCTCTCTCTTTTGGCACACTTCTTCTAGGAAGGAGTTTCCAAGTGCACACATAAATGCTGCGTCAACATTTCAGCGAGATACTTTCTCTCACACACACTGGTATGTGTGGTTTACAAGGTCATTTTACACAAACTGAGCGGATCATGGTATAAGGGGACACGCCTTTCCCTTGATGCTTTTGCTTTGAAAAACATATTTAAAAAAATAATTTGCTCCAACTAACATACAATCCACTTCAAATTTTTACTTTGAGTTTCACATTCTGTGATATGGGATTTCTGACATTTTAGTGGTTTACAATATGTCAAAAACAAGGTCAGTTGATTTTACAACACACATACCTCATAAAAAAGCTGGTTTAAAAGGATGGACATGAATAAGGAGGACAAACTCAATACAACACACGTACATGGCAAGAACCTGCTTTAAAAGGACTGTTGCTGATTGAAAAGTCGCCAGATGCTGCAGTAAACAGCAGCTTATTTTCTCATATATTTATTAACCATCTCCCAATCCTTTCAGACAAACACGCAGAAGTGTCACTAGGAGCGGGTACAGCTACTCTGTTTGAAGACAGCTGAAAAGATTGGACATGACTGATATGCAACATACATAGATATTGATATAAGCAAATGTTCGAAAACTCATGTCTAACTAATCTTGTCTATACAGACACCAAACAGTGCAAAGCTATTGAAAAACTGGCTTTATTGCACTTAAGTGCAAACACATGTAAAGCCACTGAATTCAACTTTTTCCTGTGTACATGTATATTCTATGGAAGCAGAAAGCCTTTGACTTCAATGAGGTGAGAGAAGGGAGGGAGGACAATGCTGCACTGCTTGCAAGTACATGGGTATAAACTAAATCTTTGGTTGAAGGATAGAGAACTACTTAATTACCAAACTGGAAATTCAAACATTAGGAAAGACTTGACTTGAAAAACTAGGCTCATTCATGTTAAGTGGATTTAAATGTTTTATTGGAAACATTTTGCCATTCATCCAAATGGCTTTGTCAGTCCAAACTGAAATCACATAGAGATGTGAAGTGACGTTAAGTCCCAGTAGCTGTTGTTTTACTTACTTTCCTGTGACTTAATATCTCTTCCAACATCTCTGTGCCTTCAGTTTGGACTGACAAAGCCATAACTGCATTGATTTCTGCCTGGGACCATGGTCTCTTCGTCACCATCTTCCTCTTCTGGGGGAAGGCAGATCCAATACCTAGACATTGAGATCCAGTTGAATAACTTTTGCAACAGAAGTTGGAAGAGGCATTGACAAAATGAGGATTCAAATGAATAATACATGTTACTTTGGTGCTGTTGGCTGACAGCTATTGCTATGACACCACTCAGTCATTAAAGGAGTCCATACGATGAATATAGAACACCGGCTGACACTTGATGCAGACGAAGCACTTCTCTTTTTCACTGATCTTACTAATTATCTTCCAGCTTTGTTCAAACTAATTGACAGATTTGGAATGTTCTCAAGGTATAAGGTTAATAAACCTTAATCATCCATTTTAGATCCTAGTACACAAGAAAGGCTACGCCTATTATTAGGTTACCTCTTCATAAATGCAGTCAATGGATTCAAATACTTTGGTATTAATATTACTCCACAGATTGATGCAATAATTCCGGCCAATTACAATTCAGTGATAATCAAGACTACTGAATCTTTACAAAGATGGTCTTCCCTGCCTCTCTTTTTAATAGGACAATTTAATAATGCATAAATGAATATCGCTGTGACATTATTGTATTCATTTCACTCCATTCCACTCCATTCAAATTTATTTGTAATATGAACAAACTTTTCAATAATCTTTCTTGGAGGAACAGACGACCAGGGCTACATCTGACCCTTTTATATCTTCCATAGAGGAGGTTTAAAACTCCCTATTATGGTACTACTGGTCTACCCAGCAGGCAGCTACTTCCTCCTCCCAACTTCCATGGGTTTAGATCTGGCTGCATACATATACTCAAACTATTTTAAACAAATGAGGAAATCCACTTTAAATTCATTTTTTTTTAAATGATGTGCAGGTATGGTATGAAGCACATTGTGCAATAGTAGAAACATCAGCCTTGTCTCGTATTGCATCTATCTGGGGGAATGCAGATTTCAAACCAGGGATAAATATTAGATTCAGTCAATGGTCATAAAAGGGTATGAAAAAAATTGCTAACTAATTAATTTTTATTGATAGGAACTACATTTAAGGAACTAAAAATTGATGGAACTAAATCTAACTCGTCTCATCTAGCTGCCCATCAGAAGTCAAGCTGAGTAATGAATAATGAAAGTCATGATCATCTTTATAATTTAATAATGAATAATGAAAGTCATGATCATCTTTATAATTTAATAATGAATAATGAAAGTCATGATCATCTTTATAATTTAATAATGAATAATGAAAGTCATGATCATCTTTATAATTTAATAATGAATAATGAAAGTCATTATCTTTATAATTTAATAATGAATAATGAAAGTCATTCTCATCTTTATAATTTAATAATGAAAGTCATTATCATCTTTGTGATTTAATAATGAATAATGAAAGTCATTATCATCTTTATAATTTAATAATGAATAATGGAAGTCATTATCATCTTTGTAATTTTAATCATATCTCAAAGCTCTTTTCTTTACCTGTGACTAAAGCGAGAACGACATTATTTAAAAAAAATAGAATTAAGACAAAAAAATTAATTGAAATCATACTCCCTTGGTACTGAAACTTCGTTGTGCCTCTTCTTTGACCATCAGTCACTAAATTCCTCTTCAAGGGCTCTCCAAACGAATAGGCCAGTGCATCTTTACTGTAACAACTTTCAACCAATCAGAGAACTACGATTCCGGGCACTAGCCAATCAAAATGGTGTTTTAGAAAATACGCGCCAAGCTGTGTATCATTTGAGAAGGGTCCGGCTGCGTCCTGCAAGACGGAGGCGTAACTTGTAGTAGGAAGAGACGTGTCTTGTACTTTTTTAAATCGCGGAAGTAGGAGGCGTGTCTTGTAGTTTTCTAAATCGCGGAATAAAGATTATTTCACGAGGCTAACCTATTAAGCTCTAAAACCTCCACCATCAGCCCTTCAGACAGCCTGCCAGACGACCTCAACGCCTTCTACACCCGCTTCGAGAGCCCCACCCCCACCACCTCTGTGGAATACACACACACCCCGGCCACTCCTCCCCCCTCCCCCCCACCAGTCGTCACATCAGCCCAGGTACACAAAGCCCTGAGGAGCGTCTGCCCCCCGGAAAGCAGCTGGGCTGGACAACATACCAGGACGCGCCCTCAGAGCTTGTGCTAACGAGCTGGCTGATGTCCTCACCTCCATCTTCAACCTCTCCCTCAGTCAATGCATCATCCCAAGATGCTACAAGACCACGACCGTCGTCCCCGTCCCCAAGAAGAACCCCCCATCCTGCCTGAATGACTTCTGGCCAGTAGCACTCACTCCAATCATCATGAAGTGCTTCGAGAGAGTGATACTGGCCCACATTCACAACAGCATCTCGGACACCATCGACCCCCTGCAGTACGCCTACAAGCACAACCGGTCCACCTCCGACGCCATCGCTGCCGCCCTCCATGTCTCCCTTTCCCACCTGGAAAATAAAGACTCCTACATCAGGATGCTCTTTATTGACTACAGCTCCGCCTTCAACACCGTCATCCCCCACAAACTCACCCATAAACTGTCTGCTCTAGGACTCCACCCCTCCCTCTGCGACTGGCTCCTGGACTTCCTGACTGGCAGACCACAGTCTGTCAGGATTGGGAAAAGGACTTCAGCCACTATAACCACCAACATCGGGACCCCACAGGGCTGTGTCCTCAGCCCCATCCTCTACACCCTGTTCACCCACGACTGCGTCGCTTCCTACCCTGACAACACCATCATTAAGTTCGCCGACGACACCGCCGTGATTGGACGTATCACTGGCGGAGACGAGGCGGACTACAGGAGGGAGGTGGACAGTCTGGTGACGTGGTGTGGAAACAACAACCTCACCCTCAACACTGACAAGACCAAAGAAATGATTGTGGACATGAGGAAGGAGAAGAGGCCTCATCAGCCACTGTTCATCCGAGGTCTTGAGGTTGAGAGGGTGAGCAACTTCAAATACTTAGGGGTCCACATCAGTGACGACCTCACCTGGACATTCAATACCACACAGGTGGTGAAGAAGGCTCAGCAGCGGCTGTACTTCCTGAGGAGGCTGAGGAAATTTGGGATGGCGCCCAAGATCCTCAGCAACTTCTACAGCTGCATCATTGAGTCTGTCTTGACCACCTGCATCACCGCGTGGTACGGCAGCTCAACTGTGTGGGACAGCAAACGCCTGCAGAGTAAAGACTGCGTCTAAGATCACCAGGACACCACAGCCCTCTCTGCAGAGCATCTACCACCGCAGAGTCCACAGGAGAGCTGCCTCCATCACCAAAGACCCCACTCACCCCCAGCACGGACTCTTCACACTCCTGCCCTCAGGCCGGAGGTTCAGGAGTGTGAGATGCAGAACCACCAGGTTCAAGAACTCCTTCTTCCCCACGGCCGTCAGACTGTTGAACAGCTGAACCCCCTTAAGGACAGAGCGGCCCCCCCTCCCCCCCCCCCCCACCCCCCCATGGACATCCTCACTTGGACACTTTACCCTGTTACTTGCACTAACTCTATTTGCACAATAATGTTCAATGTTTACAGCTGCTGATGCACAATGCACATTTACAATTTCATTTCACAATTTCATCTCATTCACATCTTCTAAATTTTATATTTCTATTTTATTTTTCTTTATTTTTATTTTATATATTTTTATTTTTTATTTGAATTTTTATTGTACAGTTTATTCTATTTAGATTTTATACATTATTTATATATGGTATCCAGTGTGGGCAGCAAAGTAAGCATTTCATTGTTCAGGGAAACAAACGTGTTTCTTTACTGCACACATGACAATAAAACCTTTGAATCCTTTTAACTTTACCCAGGCATCTGTGTCTTGTGCTTTCCTAAAACGCGGTCCACGCCGCATAAAAGTAAGATTATTTCACGAGGCTAGCCTATCAACTTTACCTAGGCATCTGTGTTTCTGTTCCAATTTAACCTCAAGTAGCCTATGCCGACTGTATGTAGCAGTGGTGTGCCGTGTGCGGGTACATAAATGACAGCAACTTGGACCGCAAATATTAGTCTTATATAAAAATAATGCACCCGACCCGCTCATTTAAAAATATGCTCTTGATTAGCTTCATCATAGCCTTACTGGCTTACGTGAAACTGACATCCCTGAGTCATATGCATTAAGAAAATAAGCCCATTACAATTTCACAATGACATTTAATGCATATAGCAGTTTAACGTGGGAAACCTGCATAAGTTTAGCCTACTTTATCCCTTCATACCTTTAACAAAAAGACAGCAGATGAATAAATCAAAGAATTTTATCGAAGACATTTCATTTTTATTGGACATTAGACTTAGACTTAGACTTAGACTTAGACTTCTTTAATGTCCATAAAACTTACATAAAATGGAAAATTGTCTTTGACAGTGGCATAAAGACATACAAGAAGCACACACACATCACAGACAACACTATGCACAATAAATAGATAACTATAATATATAGGTAAAAATAAAAAATCAGTCCAGTTTGCTCCAGAGAAGAGTTAAAAGATGTAAATAATAGTGAGTAAAATACATAAAGTGCCTAATCACATACATTTATCTGACTATGGGCAGTTCTTTGTTAAGGATGGTCACGGCTGATGGAATGAATGACCGCTTGTTACCATTCTCCTTGTCAATGGGACTGCAAGTCTCCGTCCTGATGGCAGCAGCTGGAAAGCAGAGTGGAGGGATGAGATGGATCTTGATAAACCTGTAATGGTGGAGGGGATGAGATGGATCTTGATAAACCTGTAATGCCTTTTTTAATCAAATCTGTGAATACAGGTGTGAGAGTTGATGTTGTTTTTGTCCAATGATCTTTCCGCCCTGGTTGACGATGTGTGCCAGTGTGTTCTTTTGTTTGACCGAGAGGTGCCCATACCATGACACCATGTTGAACATCAGCACACTCTCGGTCAGTGATTTGTAGACCATGGCCATTGTGCGCTGGCTGGTGTTGAGGCTCCTGAGTCCACAGGGTTTTGAAATTGTAACTGGTGATCTATTATTGTTCCAAGGTATTTGAATTGAGTGACCAGCTCCACTTCCTGACCCTTCATGCTGATTGGCTTGAAGGTGGGCACAGAGTCTTTGTTACCTCCTCTCCTGCTGCTTCCCAGCCACATCTCCTTGGTCTTGGAGATGTTGAGATCCAGGAAGCTGCTGTCGAACCATGAAGTCAGGGTGTTGATGTACTGCAGGTAGGGAGAGCTGTTTGAGTCCCGAAGGCAGGCAATTAAGGCCATGTCATCTGCATACTTAATAAGGGAGAGGTCACTGCTGTTGCACTGCATTTCGTTTGTATATATGGAGAAAAGCAAAGGGGATAGTACACATCCTTGAGGAACACCTGTGTTCAGAGAGAGTCAGAGAGGCAGTTCTTAATACAGACTCGCTGGTCTCCCTTCCCTGATGAGGAGGACCAGGCCACCCCCGATGAGGAGGACCAGGCCACCCCTGATGAGGAGGACCAGGCCACCACTGATGAGGAGGACCAGGCCACCCCTGATGAGGAGGACCAGGCCACCCCTGATGAGGAGGACCAGGCCACCACTGATGAGGAGGACCAGGCCACCACTGATGAGGAGGACCAGGCCACCCCTGATGAGGAGGACCAGGCCACCCCTGATGAGGAGGACCAGGCCACCCCTGATGAGGAGGACCAGACCACCCCCGATGAGGAGGACCAGGCCACCCCTGATGAGGAGGACCAGGCCACCACTGATGAGGAGGACCAGGCCACCCCTGATGAGGAGGACCAGGCCACCCCTGATGAGGAGGACCAGGCCACCCCTGATGAGGAGGACCAGGCCACCCCCGATGAGGAGGACCAGGCCACCCCTGATGAGGAGGACCAGGCCACCACTGATGAGGAGGACCAGGCCACCCCTGATGAGGAGGACCAGGCCACCCCCGATGAGGAGGACCAGGCCACCCCTGATGAGGAGGACCAGGCCACCACTGATGAGGAGGACCAGGCCACCCCTGATGAGGAGGACCAGGCCACCCCTGATGAGGAGGACCAGGCCACCACTGATGAGGAGGACCAGGCCACCACTGATGAGGAGGACCAGGCCACCCCTGATGAGGAGGACCAGGCCACCCCTGATGAGGAGGACCAGGCCACCCCTGATGAGGAGGACCAGGCCACCCCTGATGAGGAGGACCAGGCCACCCCCGATGAGGAGGACCAGGCCACCCCCGATGAGGAGGACCAGGCCACCCCTGATGAGGAGGACCAGGCCACCACTGATGAGGAGGACCAGGCCACCCCTGATGAGGAGGACCAGGCCACCACTGATGAGGAGGACCAGGCCACCCCTGATGAGGAGGACCAGGCCACCCCTGATGAGGAGGACCAGGCCACCCCTGATGAGGAGGACCAGGCCACCCCTGATGAGGAGGACCAGGCCACCACTGATGAGGAGGACCAGGCCACCCCTGATGAGGAGGACCAGGCCACCCCTGATGAGGAGGACCAGGCCACCACTGATGAGGAGGACCAGGCCACCCCTGATGAGGAGGACCAGGCCACCCCTGATGAGGAGGACCAGGCCACCCCTGATGAGGAGGACCAGGCCACCCCTGATGAGGAGGACCAGGCCACCCCTGATGAGGAGGACCAGGCCACCCCTGATGAGGAGGACCAGGCCACCACTGACTGTGCCCTATAGGACGAGGTGAGGCTGAACGGTGTTGAAGGCTGAGGAGATCCATAAGAGAACACGAGTGTTGGGTTTGTCCAGGTGACTGTAGATGCTGTTCAGGAGGGTGGCGTCCTCCACCCCTCTGTTGGTTTGTCCAGATGACTGTAGATGTTGTTCAGGAGGGTGGCGTCCTCCACCCCTCTGTTGGTTTGGTATCAAATTGCCTGGGGTCCAGTGATCCTGCTACCTGGTGGGTCACTTCATTGCGGATGAGGCGCTCCATACATTTGCTAAGGATGGGTGTAAGAGCAATGGGTCTGAAGTCTTTATTCATTTTGGCATGAGGGGTTTTTGGTACAGGTCTTTCTGTCTGTCTCTCTGTCTGTCCGTCTCTCAGGTCTGTCTTCCAGGCCTGGGGGTAAAAGTTGGAGTTCAGGAACAGCTGGAACACTTTGGTGATAGTTGGTCCCAGTTGGGCTGCACATTCCTTTAATACCCACCCTTTGAGCCCATCTGGACCAGGGGCTTTGTGAGGGTTAACCCTTTGCAGTTTGGAGATCACTTTATCCTCCTGAATAATCATTGGGTCAGAGGTCAGTCCAGAGCAGACAGCGTCACACTCACTTTGGAAATCATATTTGTAAAATCTGGAGTAGATTATGTTCAGACTATTTGCGAGTTGGACAGGGTCATCACAATGAGAGGTCTGCCTCTTCTCCCTACCCTTCATTTTGTTTAGCCCTCTCCATGCATCTCTAGCATTACCATTACCATAGCATTACCAGTCTTCAGTAAACTGACACCATCCTAACTATTAGTCAGCATTTCTCCAGTTTAACCGCAAGGGGGCACTGCCGATCTGCGTCTGCCACAATGTCCGCGTATATAGTCACCCAAACTGGAAGACTCATTTGAGCATATACTGTATATATACTTACTCATTCATTATATTAAACAGTTCTTTCATTAGAAATGACAAATACAATTTAAAAAATGTTTTTTTAATTGTTCTAAACCACATATTTTATACATGAATTTTACACGTGTTTACATTTTTTGTATTCATTATAGTCGTAGAAGTGTGAAAAACGAAAGTGATCAATTAGGCAAACTCAGCGTGCCTCTCTACATCCACCTGTGTCTTTAACAATCTTGAAAGCTGTCCCTTACTCTGAACACCCTAGAATCCTGAAGGACCTGAGGGTGATGGGGCAGGTGAGGCTGAGTTCTTCCTGAAGTCCGCAACCATCTCCACTGTGTTTAGAGCGTTGAGCACTTGCACTTTACTCTGTATCCTATACCTCATCACCCATCACCATGTTCTCTCAAATTGTCCTGTTACTGTCCTGTTTGCACTGTCCTGTCCTGCTGCACTGTATTCGTTGATGCACACATTGGAACGCTGAGTCAAATTCCTATTTTGTTAGCAAAAATGGCAATAAATTATTCTGATTCTGATTCTGATTCTAGGTTGTTTCGGCTACACCATGTCACCAGATGGTCTACCTCCCACCTGTAGTCAGACTCATCACCATCAGAAATGAGTCCGATGAGGGTGGTGTCATCCGCAAACTTCAGAAGCTTGACGGACTGGTGACTGGAGGTGCAGCTGTTTGTGTACAGGGAGAAGAGCAGAGGAGAAAGAACACAGCCCTGGAGGGAACCGGTGCTGATGGTCTGTGAGTCGGAGATGCATTTTCCCAGCTTCACATGCTGCTTCCTGTCAGACAGGAAGTCTGTAATCCACCTGCAGGTGGAATCAGGCACACTAAGCTGGGAGAGCTTGTCCTGAAGCAGAGCTGGGAGGATTGTGTTGAAGGCACAGCTGAAGTCCACGAACAGGACTCTGGCGTATGTTCCTGGGGAGTCCAGATGCTGCAGGGCCATGTTTACTACATCGTCTACAGACCTGTTGGCTCTGTAGGTGAACTGCAGGGGGTCCAGGAGTGGGTCGGTGATGCCTTTCAGGTGTGAGAGCACAAGGCGCTCAAAGGACTTCATAACCACAGAGGTCAGGGCGACGGGTCTGAAAGTTTGATGTTTGAAGTTATGAAGTTTGACGTTGTCCCACAGATTTCCAAAATGGTTGTTTTGCAGAATTTGCAGTCTGCCCTGTGTTTCTTTTTTTTTTAACGCAGTGCTGAGGAACTCTTGGTGATTTATATAACCAAATTTTATTATGGCAGAATTGGCAGACATCTTCGTTTGTCAGTGTATGTGTGAATCAATGAAAATTAATGACAATAACGTTTGTTACCAGGGCATGCAGATAAAGAGCAAAGATAAACTAGTATGTGATTGGTCATCAAGTGACCAGTGTTCTAAACATAAGAAAGACACCTAGACTCGGTCAAGACCAAAAGCCATGTTTGGCGAGACCAGTGGCAGAGACCGAGACAAATCCAGGTCCAAATACCATCCAGTCCGAGACAAGTCCGAGACCATAGAAAAAAACATCTTGAGTCCGGACTCGAGTCCAAGACCGGACTTGAGTACTACAGCCATGGGATTAAGAACCCTGAAAGGTGTCTCTTACTCTGAACAGCCTGGGATTAAGAATCTTGAAAGGTGTCTCTTACTCTGAACAGCCTGGGATTAAGAACCCTGATTGGTGTCTCTTACTCTGAACAGCCTGGGATTAAGAACCCTGAAAGGTGTCTCTTACTCTGAACACCGTGGGATGAGGCCACCCTATCGCCAGCAGAGTATTGTCCACATGAAAGCCTTTACAGAGAGGCGCCTCTCATAACATGACTACATGTGTGCTGCTGTTATGGACTAGAGCTCTACATGCTGCAGACCTGTTCTCCAGATCATAGTGTGCCACTGATTTCCCCGTGGTTCTTCCATGCTAACTGGCATCCTCTCCAAACGTATGTCAAAATGAGTTGTTGTAGGTGATGCACGATGTTAAAACATCACCACCATTGACATGTCATTGCTCTGTAATAATGTTATTGTTAGCGTTTGCTAACCCTTGCCTTCAGAAAGGCACAGGTGCACCTATGGGGCTGAACTGTGTGCGTGCGTGCGTGCGTGCGTGTGTGTGTGCGTGTGTGTGTGTGTGTGTGTGTGTGTGTGTGCGTGCGCGTGTGTGCGTGCGTGCGTGCGTGCGTGCGTGGGTGGGCGGGTGTATGTGTGTGTGCGTGCGTGCCTGCGTGCGTGCGTGCGTGGGTGGGCGGGTGTGTGTGTGTGTGTGCGCGTGTGTGCATGTGTGTGCCTGTGTGTGTGTGTGTGTGTGTGTGTGTGTCTGTTGGAAGGTGACCCAGCATGCAGCTGTTGCCCAGGAACAGGATATGTAGTCATCTTACGGTCAACACTCCCTCCCCCCCACCCCACCCCATGCACACACACACACACACACACAGCCTTTTTGTCTTACTAATCACTTTTTTACTCTGACCTACTGGTAGCGGATCATCTTCGACAGGTTGAAGTTGTTTGCGGGTTAAGATTGGAACTAATGAACAACACAGAGCCGCCTCAGATGAAGGCGTTGTGCTGGAGGCAGCAGCTCAGGGGCCTTCAGCCTCCAGCCGTTAGAGGGAGCCGGTGAGGGCGGGACCGCCTCCATGTACAACACGTCTTGTGTTGCTGTTCGCTGAAAGCACGCTAAGCCCTCGTGTGTTGTTCTTGACTAAGCCCAGCTTTAGTCAGGTCCTTAATTTAGTAACGACCCGCACACAGTCAGCAGGCCTATTGTGATGCTTTTTGTTGTGTTTTTAATTTTCGGGGGGCTACCGATTGGCTACCTCGGATTGAAGCAATAGATTAGATTAGATTAGACTCAATTTTATTGTCAGTGCGCAGAGTAGCCTACAAATAGGCAGAGACAACGAAATGTAATAAAAAACACGCCAATAAAAACACGCCATATAAATAAAACGCGGGAGAGCTCTCCGTGGTTCTGAAATAAACCCTACGATCATCATTTCTGCCCAAAGCAGCCTATTCGACAACCGAAGTACTCTAAATAGGTTTTATTTGGAGTTCAAGGACGACCCGTGGGGTATTATATGGTGTACCACTGATTGTCAGCCACTGACGTTTTATGCAAACACGTCCCGGGTCAGCCCGAAGGGTCCGAGTTATTTCCGACTAAAAGTTGCACAGCAACGCCGTTCCCAGGGCTCCACTTGTGACACTGGCGCGCGGTGGGCTCCGGGCGGGACCCCTGCGCTCTGGGTGGACCACCGGACTCCGCCCGAGGAAACGAAACACGCCAAACATTTTCGCCCCATTCTAAAATAGCTGTTTTGACATTTCGTCACCGCGTAGATGTGTGCAGCACAATGTTTTAAAACAGCCCCTGTGACTCATCTGTCTCCCTCCGCCGGGCACATCGGCTCAAAGTGGGGGAAAGGAACGGCCGTGCAGAGGCAGTGGACCAGACAGTGTCGACATGGGCTGAGTGATGACTCCGTCGTTTTTTGTTTTTTTGGTAGCCTGACTTTAGACTTTATGTGACTGGTGTGTGTGTGTGTGTGTGTGTGTGTGTGTGTGTGGGTGTGTGTGTGTGTGTGTGTGTGTGTGTGTGTGTGTGTGTGGGGGGGGGGGGGGGGGGGGGGGGCATTCGAAACGTCACCACCGAGACGGCGCGCTAACGACTACCGGTCAAGTGCGGCTCGCGTTGCGCGCAATGCAATCTGTGCGCACTGACAACGGTCAGAAGAGTCCAAGGAAGGAGACCACCCGGACCAAGACCAGCTGCTGCTCCAAGTGAAGCGCTCTCTGCGTTGTAAAGGCCGCGGGGGTCCTCCGATGAAGATCCAGGAGGTTACGTGTGAGCAGCTGAGGCCGGCCACTCGTCGGGACGGTCAGCGGGCTGGTGATGGAGATGCGTACCGAGGACAGCGAGCCGCAGCGGATCAAACGCACAGTGTGGATGTCACCGAGCACAAGAAAGCCGCTGCCAAAACCGTTAAAGTGTCTCTGCTCAGTGACGGAAGTCCCAAGTCTGTTCTTAAAAACACCAAGAATTGTTGCGTGGCGAACGATGTGGGACTCAATGGCGGTGACCGTGAAATCCAAATCCAAACCCCAACCACCGAAATGATGGAGAGACAGAAAGACGAGGACGTTGATCAGAGTGCCACACGTAGCGCGGCGGCTCCCGGGCACGCAGGAGCCGCTTCTCATTCATCGGCAGCGGTCCACCCCCCCGAGGAGGGCGTCGGGCTGGACCACAATGAGACCGAGACATCCCAGCTGGTCACCCAGGTAACCAGGCAAGAGGACCCCGGAGTCACAGAGATCCGGGACCAGGACGTGCTGCCCCACGTGGACCGGCCACATGACTCCAATGTCCACGAGGAAGGCGGTCATGACAATGATGATGGTGGGGTTAATGACGATGATGATGATGACGGTGGTGATCACAATGACGATAATGATGAGGATGACGATAGTTTGGTTCTTTCCGATGACACGTGCCTAACGGATGGCGAGTCGCACTACATCACGACGCACGAGATCCAGCTGGCAGAGCTCTCCGACCAGGAGGAGGACGGCCAGGGTCGTGACGTCAGGGCGGAAGAAGACAGCCAGGTGTACGCCTTCGTGGATTACGCGTCTTTTGTGGACGACGTCGGCGCGACGGGGAGCGACCCCCGCCGCCCGCAGAGCGACCTGCTGAGCGCAGGTGATCGTCTGTCGAAGACCCAACACTGCGTCGGGAGCGCGCCAGGAGGACAGGTCCACCTGTCAATCAAGACCATTTCGCGCGCTATAAATGACCCTGGCAGCGACAGCCAAGAAAAGCAAAACAAAAACCATCATCATCACATCGCATGCACGCGCCCCGGGGCCACGGGGGGCCGCGGCTACGTGTTCCGGGGAGCCGACGGGAAAACGGAGACGCTTCGTGATGGCGCCAAAGGTTTCATAGCCGCCCCTGGGCGTTTACACTTCGGACGCGCGTTAAAAGGGAGAGATGCGAACGGGTTCTCCAGCAGCGGCGCGTCCAGCGCCCTGAGTGAACTGGACGACGCAGACAAGGAAGTGCGTAATTTGACGGGCCGCGCGTTCAAAAGCTTGGCGTACCCTTATCTCGGTGCCATTAATTTCAGCAGCTCCAGCGAGTCGTCCGCAGCGTCGGATCATGGGGTTGGAAGGAACCGCTGGTCCGCGTATGTTGACCTCAAGTACGGAAAACTCGGCGTGGATCAATTAGTGGCGCGTCAGCACCCCGCGTCGTCCTATGGAATCTCCCAAAATATGGAGCACGTGACGAACAACACCACAGGATACAAGGGCGTCATCAAGGCATCCGCGAACCAACTGTTTACTCTGAATAACGACAACTCCTCGACGCAGAAAATCGAGCTCCTGGGGAAAATCGGACGCGCGCACGGCGGCGTATTTACGCTCACAGAGACGCTGAATTTCAGGTGCAACGTGGAGTCCAGAATGTCTGAGAGCGAGAGACGCGCGAAATTCGCACAAAGCGCGACGGGATCACGTTCCACGGATGAGGTTACCGACGCCTCGCCCGGCAGGCAGAGGGGCGCGGGGAGCGGCAGGGCGCCCGTTAACGCAGGGGCGGCCATGGAGGACACTCACAAGAAAGCCATATTCGCCTCGAGCCTTCTCAAAAATGTCATCTCGAAGAAAATGCAATTTGAGGAAGAGCGCAAAATGGAGCGCGGCGAGATCTGCGAGCGCCAACGGAGCTCGTCGACCGCTGCTCTGGCGCAGTTGGAGAGCAACGCCCGCAAAGGCAGAGAGCTGCAGAGAGAAAGCTCGAGGTTCTCAGAGGCCAGCTCCGACAACACTATTGTTGGTTTGGAGGACTTGGGGGACATGGTGGACACGGGTTCGTGTGAGACCATCAGTGACTCGCCGAGACCAGAAGACCCCATAACTCCCGCTCCTGAAGCGCCTTTAGAGTCGACAAACGAAGCTGGAATGGATCCGTCTAAACGAGGAGCATTCGAAGCAGCCAAAAGCACGCTGCTTCGGAGCCAAAATAGCGCATTCAGGTCGTGGACGGACGGAGATCTAGAGTTTCAAACGGAACATAAAAACCATAAAGCTCCAGAGGAGTCCTGGGACCGAACTCGGACCGGACGTGACCCGGACGTAAGTGGCCCGTGTTCGGATCCCGATGATAAGCTAAAGAAAATGTCCCATTTGTTTGTGCCAACTATCCAAATAACGCCCAATGAGTGGGAAGCTGAAAAGTTGCGGCCGACTATGAATTATTCGATGCGCGCGTCCGCGGTCGAAGGCGAGCGAGGCGGCATGGATTTGCTCTCCGACACCCGGTACGACGCGGACCCCAGACGTCTGAAAACATCCAAATCACCGGAGATTAAAATCAACCTGCGGGTCAAAGACAATAAAAGAGAGCAGCTCTTTGGAGGCGCCAACCTGCGGCCTCACAATGTAGGCGGCAACGCGCACGGTTTACCGCTGGCGGACGACTCCCGGTGCCACGCGCTGGCTGCCGTTTTGAAGGGTGAGTGTTCCGATAAAGTTCCTCATTTCATGGTCAGGGACATACGAGACAACAAGGGGAAGCTCCAGACGCCTATACACCAAGTGAGGGACGTGCGTAAGCTGGTGAAAAGTTCCTATCACTTTGTGTCTCTGGATAATAACGACACTAAATCCAATTTATTAACGACGGGCGGCGACAGTCATGCGGATCCGAAGAGGCAGAGCCAGTCTCGGAACCAAGCCTCGGTTTCCCCAATCGTTATCAAATGCCAGTCGGTGAATACAAATAGCAATGGAAAGCAATCTGGAAATCTAATCGACTCGTTTAAAAGCGGAGCGAGCGGGGAGCCGCAGTGCGAGGCGGACAGACTGTCTCCAGAGGGCGCCAGAGGGGGCTCCTCTCTATTCCCGGCCCGCCCGGAGCCCCCCAGCAGGGGGGACGCCTCGGAGGGGAACCAGGGCGGCCACGCCGACGCCAAGGGCTCCGAGCACGCCCGCAAGATGGCCGACTCGGGCGAGGGCAACCAGAACGCCTTCCGTAAGCTCCAGGCGGCGGTGAAGACCATGGAGCAGCTCTACGTGTTCGACAGGAACGAGTGGAAGAGGAAGAGCGCGCCTGGCCACGCCCACTCCCTGACCGACGGCCACGCCCTCTCCCTGACCGCCGGCGGCGAGGAAGAGCCGCACTACAGCCGCTCGGCGCCGACCAAGGAGGCGGCGGGCCCCGCCCCCCCCGGGGCTGTGGGCGGCGCCGCGGCCCTGAGAGGAGAGGAGCGGCCCCCCCCGAGACCCCCCCAGCGGCCGGCGGCCCAGCAGGACCGACCCGGCTTCAGGCCGGTTCCAGCGCCAGGCGGCGCGCACGGCAGGACGGTGTACGACTTCAGCGCGTTCCCCAAGAGAACGGCGGAGAACCGCGGCGCCGTGCGGGCCGGCCTGCCGGACCCCCTCCCTCCCCCCAGGTCCCCGGTGCTGCCCGTCTCCGTGCGGATCAGCCAGGCGGAGGCCCGGGAGAAACAACGCGCCCGCACCGACCTCCAGAACTACCTCAGCATCCCCCTCAGGGCCCACGCCGGCAAGCGGGTCAACTCGGTGCCGCCCAGCGCCAGTCAGGAGAGGACCCCCTACGCCCCCCCCGCGCCGCCCCGCCCTGCCACCCCCCCGGCGCCGCCGGCCCCCCGGGAGGCGGAGAAGGGCGTGGCCCAGGAGCAGGCCCCGCCCCCCACCCTCTACAGCCCCTTTCCGCTGGGCCTGGTCCAGCCGCAGGTCTTCTGCTTTTCCCCGGCCACCGTGAGCCCCGCCCCCGGCGCCCCCGAGCCCTTCCAGGCCACGCAGAGGAAGATGCTGCTGGACCCGTCCACGGGGAGCTACTACCTGGTGGACACGCCGGTGCAGCCCGCCAGCCGCCGCCTCTTCGACCCCGAGACGGGGCAGTACGTGGACCTGCCGCTGCCGCAGCCCCCCATGGCGCCCATGTCCCTCCCCCCGCTGGCCCTCAGCCCCCCCGGGGTCTACGGCCAGGCCTACATGCTGTACCCGGGCTTTGTGCCGGGCGTGGTCCCAGCCCGGGCGCTGTCCCAGCAGCAGCAGGTGCTGTGTGTGTCCCGGGGGGAGGGCGTGGCAGGGGGCGACCGCCGCCCCTACACTGAGGGCCCCTACACCGAGGGCCCCTACACCGAGGGCCCCTACTACCTGGCCACCGGGCGCTCGCCGCAGCAGCAGGGCGGACCCTCCCCCGGGGGGAAGCCGGCGCCCGTCATCAGCTTCCTGTCGCAGCCGGGGACGCCGCGCATCGTGGCCCCGCCCTCCTTCGACGGGACCACCATGAGCTTTGTGGTGGAGCACCGCTGAGCGGGTGAGTGGCTCTGGTCTTGTCTCCCCCCCCGCGGGTTTGGGTCCAGGGTGGGTCCAGGGTCCCAGCTTGTCCCAGGAACCAGAACCACAGGGGGACGGCTGGGAGCCCCCACCTTATAGATCAGAGAAGTTTTAATGGTGGCTGACCTTTGACCTCTTATTTTATCACATGTTACAATGAAGAAACTCCCCGCACCTTCTTATCATGAAATCCCAAGAACAGAAAGCACAGACAGGAACATATTTAAACTCATACAGTCATCATAGATGAAGGAGCTTTCATCCTCACGTGTTTGGAGCTACAGCAAGGCTGCAGGGACGGACTTCCTGTCACACAGGGAGCATATCATCCAGCAGAGAGAGAGACAGTCAGAGTCAGAGAGGTAGAGAGACAGTTAGAGGTAGAGAGACAGTTAGAGTCAGAGAGAGGTAGAGAGACAGTTAGAGTCAGAGAGAGAGAGAGAGTCAGAGAGGGGTAGAGAGACAGTTAGAGTCAGAGAGGTAGAGAGACAGTTAGAGGTAGAGAGACAGTTAGAGTCAGAGAGGTAGAGAGACAGTTAGAGTCAGAGAGAGAGAGAGAGTCAGAGAGGGGTAGAGAGACAGTTAGAGTCAGAGAGGTAGAGAGACAGTTAGAGGTAGAGAGGGGTAGAGAGACAGTTAGAGGTAGAGAGGGGTAGAGAGACAGTTAGAGTCAGAGAGGTAGAGAGACAGTTAGAGTCAGAGAGAGGTAGAGAGAGAGGGGTAGAGAGACAGTTAGAGTCAGAGAGGGGTAGAGAGACAGTTAGAGTCAGAGAGGTAGAGAGACAGTTAGAGTCAGAGAGAGGTAGAGAGAGAGGGGTAGAGAGACAGTTAGAGTCAGAGAGGGGTAGAGAGACAGTTAGAGTCAGAGAGGTAGAGAGACAGTTAGAGTCAGAGAGAGGTAGAGAGAGAGGGGTAGAGAGACAGTTAGAGTCAGAGAGGGGTAGAGAGAAAGAGAGAGACAGAGCGAGGTAGAGAGAGACAGAGCGAGGTAGAGAGAGGTAGAGAGACAGAGCGAGGTAGAGAGAGACAGAGCGAGGTAGAGAGACAGAGCGAGGTAGAGAGAGACAGAGCGAGGTAGAGAGAGACAGAGCGAGGTAGAGAGAGGTAGAGAGACAGAGCGAGGTAGAGAGAGACAGAGCGAGGTAGAGAGAGGTAGAGAGACAGAGCGAGGTAGAGAGAGACAGAGCGAGGTAGAGAGACAGAGCGAGGTAGAGAGAGAAAGAGAGAGACAGAGCGAGGTAGAGAGAGAGAGAGAGAGACAGAGCGAGGTAGAGAGAGAGAGAGTCAGAGAGGGGTAGAGAGAAAGAGAGAGACAGAGCGAGGTAGAGAGAGACAGAGGGAGGTAGAGAGAGACAGAGCGAGGTAGAGAGAGGTAGAGAGACAGAGCGAGGTAGAGAGAGACAGAGCGAGGTAGAGAGAGAGAGGACAGCCACTTAGGCTCCACAGGTTACCAGGACGCTGAGCACAACATCAGCTGCTCCGAGTCATCAGGACCTTGAGGACTGGGTGTCACCCTGGGGTCACCTTTTTATAGGCCCAGTCATCTGAAGACCAGGGAGAGAGAGGGAGAGAGAGGGAGGTGGAGGGAGAGAGAGGGAGGTGGAGGGGGGTGGAGGGGGGTAGAGAGAGAGGGAGAGAGAGAGAGGGAGAGAGAGAGAGGGAGAGAGAGGGAGGTGGAGGGGGAGAGAGGGAGGTGGAGGGGGGTAGAGAGAGGGAGAGAGAGGCAGGGAGAGAGAGAGAGAGAGAGAGAGAGAGAGGGAGAGAGAGAGGTGGAGGGGGGTAGAGAGAGAGAGAGAGAGAGAGGGGGGGGTAGAGAGAGAGAGAGAGAGAGAGAGGGGGGTAGAGAGAGGGAGAGAGAGGCAGGGAGAGAGAGAGAGAGAGGGAGAGAGAGGGAGGTGGAGGGGGGTAGAGAGAGAGAGAGAGAGAGAGAGAGAGAGGGAGAGAGAGGGAGGTGGAGGGGGGTAGAGAGAGGCAGGGAGAGAGAGAGAGAGAGAGAGAGAGAGGGAGGTGGAGGGGGGTAGAGAGAGAGAGAGAGAGAGAGAGAGAGAGGGAGGTGGAGGGGGGTAGAGAGAGGCAGGGAGAGAGAGAGAGAGAGAGAGAGAGAGAGGGAGGTGGAGGGGGGTAGAGAGAGAGAGAGAGAGAGAGAGAGAGAGAGGGAGGTGGAGGGGGGTAGAGAGAGAGAGGGGGGGGTAGAGAGAGAGAGAGAGAGAGAGAGGGGGGTAGAGAGAGGGAGAGAGAGGCAGGGAGAGAGAGAGAGGGAGAGAGAGGGAGGTGGAGGGGGGTAGAGAGAGAGAGAGAGAGAGAGAGAGAGAGAGAGGGAGAGAGAGGGAGGTGGAGGGGGGTAGAGAGAGGCAGGGAGAGAGAGAGAGAGGGAGAGAGAGAGAGAGAGAGGGAGGTGGAGGGGGGTAGAGAGAGAGAGAGAGAGAGAGAGGGAGGTGGAGGGGGGTAGAGAGAGAGAGGGAGAGAGAGGGAGGTGGAGGGGGGTAGAGAGAGGGAGAGAGAGGGGGGTAGAGAGAGGGAGAGAGGGAGAGAGAGAGAGGGAGGTGGAGGGGGGTAGAGAGAGAGAGAGAGGGAGGTGGAGGGGGGTAGAGAGAGAGAGAGAGAGAGAGAGAGAGAGAGAGAGGGAAGTGGAGGGGGGTAGAGAGAGGCAGGGAGAGAGGGAGAGAGAGAGAGGGAGGTGGAGGGGGGTAGAGAGAGGCAGGGAGAGAGAGGGAGAAAGAGAGAGAGAGAGGGAGGTGGAGGGGGGGAGAGAGAGGCAGGGAGAGAGAGAGAGAGAGAGAGGGAGGTGGAGGGGGGTAGAGAGAGAGAGGGAGAGAGAGGGAGGTGGAGGGGGGTAGAGAGAGGGAGAGAGAGGGGGGTAGAGAGAGGCAGGGAGAGAGGGAGAGATAGAAAGAGAGAGGCTAAGAGTGATAGATGAATATTGAGAAAGAGAGAGAGAGACATAGGGAGAGTGACAGAGAGAGTCAGAGAGAGAGAGAGAGAGAGTGGCAGAGTAGGAGAGTTAGTAACAGAGAGAGAGAGGGAGACGAGGGTCTGGCATGAGGGAGGAAGAGGGGCGCCATCCCCCTTACATAAACAAAGGGTCCAGCGGGACGGCAGACAGCTGGCCGGCGCTGCTGAGGCTCTGGACTTCCCCTCTGGCCGGGTCGGCCTGAAACCAGAACCTGCCATCAGTAGTGGTATTCTAAACAGCGTCTCACACCAGGTTCATGTGACCCCCCTAAACCTCAATCACCCCCCCCCCCCCCCCCCCCCGGCCCCATTCTGCCCCTCACCACCAGGCCGAGGTGTGTTCAATCAGGCTGCCTCTGAATCCATCCCAACGCGGCCACGGTGTCTGGCAGAAGAGCAGGGCAGAGCAGCGTGTCAGCGTGTTGTTTCATGTCTCATTACAGCCCCCCTGCTGCTCGTACCAACGCTCTGCCATGGGGGCTCCTTAGACCGCTGTCCTGAGGACCACGCTGCGGTCCCGGCGCGGGGGCTGGAGGCCTGCCTTCGGGTGGTGTTCGGGTGGTGTTGTGGGGTGGTGTTTGGGTGGTGTTCAGGTGGTGTTGTGGGGTGGTGTTCGGGTGGTGTTTGGGTGGTGTTCGGGTGGTGTTGTGGGGTGGTGTTCGGGTGGTGTTCGGGTGGTGTTTGGGTGGTGTTGTGGGGGTGTTTACAGCAGCGTGGGGGGGGTTCTTACCCAGGTTACCCAGGCTAAAGCATGTGTCTCTTTGTTTGGACCCCTGCAGAGCTGACCTTAGATGATGGTTTTGGAGGTGAAGCCGCCCATGCCGCCCCCCCCGGGGTCACGTGAGGTCACGTGAGGTCACGTGGGGTCACGTCAGGTACCTGAGAGACCCCCGCCCCCTCCTACACACCTGTCTGGGGGCGCAGCTGAAGACCAGCTGGAGAAGAAGAAAGGTTGCAGCTCGCATTTGTTGATGGACTGGCAGGAGAAATGTGTCCTGGTTGGTTTCTCTTGCTGCTGTGTGTCACGGTGGAACGTAGAACGTAGAACGTAGAACCGGGTGTGTTTTGTACCCTTGAAGCGCCGTTGCTTCACAGAATGTATTTTTCCCTCCAGTGGTGCTCGTTGACAAAAGAAGGTCCCAAGACTTGCGGTCACACTCACCTTCATCTTCATCGAGAACTGCCCTCAGTGACGTGCATTCATTTGTAGCATCCAGAGGAAGGTCACAGGTACTTTTCTACTCTTCAGTAGGATCAAGAACACTGAAGTAATGTCCACACCTTTCAGCTGCTGAGTGGCCAAATAGGAAGACTTTGAGATGTTGCTGCGTCCTGCAGCCTACACTGTTTCAACCTTTTACTTCCTGTAGGCTGCAGCCTACTGTTTCAACCCTTCACTTCCTGTAGGCTGCAGCCTACTGCTTCAACCCTTCACTTCCTGCAGGCTGCAGCCTACACTGTTTCAACCCTTCACTGTGCCTTCAGGTTAGGTTGCTATGCTTTGTGTCCAGAGACTGAATTCAACCACTGCAGGCCAGTCCGTGCTGATGGCATACTCAGGCTCTCCAGTGAGGGTTTCTGATCCAGACACAGCGCCTCACCTCCCATCACTCCTCCTCCTCCTGCAGGAGCTCTAGACACAGCGCCTCACCTCCCATCACTCCTCCTCCTCCTGCAGGAGGTCCAGACACAGCGCCTCACCTCCCATCACTCCTCCTCCTCCTGCAGGAGGTCCAGACACAGCGCCTCACCTCCCATCACTCCTCCTCCTCCTGCAGGAGCTCTAGACACAGCGCCTCACCTCCCATCACTCCTCCTCCTCCTGCAGGAGCTCTAGACTGCCATGGTTTTAAGAATAACAGCTCTGAAACCCTGCTTTGTTTTTGGAGAGATTGTTCACTTTTTTGCTAAAATGGCGGCCGTTTGTATAGAAGAGTACGATTGTGTTGGTAAATGCTTGTGTAGACAGGAAGTTGTTTACAGGAGAGAGCTGATACAAGGTCATCTGGTCAGCTGCCTCCCCTTTGATCACTTTATTTTATTGAAGAATATTAATGTCTGGAGTGTTTACTATGTTACGTGTGAACAGACACATGTTTCATTTGGAGTAACATGTGAGGAGAGTTGAAGGATTTTGGTGAATTGAAGTAAAGTGTATTTGTTTTGATGACTTAAAGAAGAGACATGTGGTTTCTGTTGGATTTTTCTAAACATGCGTGTGCTGCTAATCAGAATCTTTTTTTTACTGCTTGATTATTGATTTGTTTGTTGAAATAGAGTTTCCTCTGGGAATAGTGTTGTCTGTGGCTGAAGGCCCCAAGATTAGACTTAAATCAGACAGCGTGTGTGAAAGTATACCGGAAACACATTTCAAATATTTATAAGACAATATAACCTGAACGTTTTGATGCACTGCAGACGATGGATGATGATGGTGGAAATAAAAAGTCAAAAACGCAACTGAATTCAGATTCACATTTCGACTCTGTGTGAATACGTTAAATCTACATTGGTTCAAATGTCCTTTACATATGATGTCGTTGAATATATGAAAATAGCTCTGAACGCTACCACATAATAATTCATCATAAAATCACGAAAACCTGTGATCGTCAATCAGCGAAATAGCGACGTCGGTATCGGATTACAACCAGCCAGCTCTGGGGTTGTCGCATTCTGCAGGGCTACAAGCCAAATAAAACTATCAAACTAAATCTTCAACTCAACCCGCAGAGTCTGTTTCAGACAGGAGTGAAATAGTTTGAATGATGATGTCGTGTTGCCGTGGTAACTGGGCCACAGCCTGGACCTGCTCCTCTCAGCTGGCAGCTCCCTGCAATGTTTGCATGACTAAATGTCACCTCAGCGCTGCATGCTCTGCTTAATGAACGCACATCATCCACGGCTGGGGCTCTGGCCCGGGGCTCCGTGTTGTCACCGGAGAGGGGGGCAACTGAGTTGTCCCGACAGGAGTAGCAAGTTCATGTTGCTGATGCCCCCCAGACACACGAGGAGTCAACGTGCACAGAAGGCTCTCTAATCGGTGTTTGTCTGTGGCACATTCCTGCTCCGTCTATTCATAGACGAGCCTGAGCTGTACAGAAACACAGGCTCGTGCACGCACACACATGCACGGTTTGCAAAAGGCTGCCCCTGTCTGTTGCACACACACTCACTCTCTCTCGCACCTGCATACACACACACACACACACACACACGCACGCACACACACACACACGCACGCACACGCACGCACGCACGCACGCACGCACGCACGCACGCACGCACACACACACACACACACACACACACACACACACACACACACACACACACACACACACATCCATAGCTACACCAAAACTGCATACCTACATACGTACGTACATTATATGATCTATAATGATAAAATATGATGTATAAATCATATCAAATCAAATTATATATGATTTACATTACATTAACAATATTTTGCGGATTTTCTCGTCAAAACTAGTTTAAAAGAATGTATTTAAAATTATATCCAGTAGGTGTCACTAAAGGTCTTGAATTGAACCCCAACCTCCCAGACCAATGGGAAGCGCTCTGAAAAGGCGCAGGTTGATGACGACATGTATGCGCCCCATTGAAACAGTACATGTGGGTTTGCAGAAGAGATGCAAAGGCGCATTTAAGACCTACTGTGTAATAACTGTACCTATTTGTTAGCAGGATTAATTCAGTGGTTCACGAGTAGTATATTATTTTAAAATCTGAACTTGAACTCGTCATAAATCAATGGAATCAGTGCAAATGAACTTCCATCAGCATCGTTAACCAGCAAGTAAACATCATCCGCTTACTGCAGCTTCGACTTTTCGACACCATAGAAAGTAAACAGGAAACATCTCAACTGATCCGATCCACCAATGTCAGATGATGCCTCAAAAGCCATGAGTTTGGAGGATCCCAGCACCGTTGAGACGAGGGACACGACACAAGATGTCTCAGCCACTGGGGAGACGGCCGAGGCCAGTCCCACCCTGTCCAAAAGACAGCGCAAGAAACTCCTGAAGCATCAGAAATGGGAAGAAGAGAGGGAGCTTCGGAAGTGAGTGTCTACTCCCACTGAGACCTCGTACAAGCTATGATGGAACGACCCGTCCTCCCAGACGGCAGCAGACACCTGCCCCCCGCTGACTTCTCGAGGCCATGTGTTTGCAGGCAGAAGCGTAAGGAGCGGAAGCAGCTGCGACGCACCGACGGGCCGCTCGACGAGACGGGAGACCGGACCAACTGCAGGAAGCGCCTGCGACGGGACGTCCCGCCGGCTCCCTGCGCCTGGTGGTCGACTGTAGCTTCGACGAGCTCATGCTGCTGAAGGTGAGGAAGGGACCCGCTCGCTCTCATCGGTGGTTTCTAAGTTGTACCCTGTGCCAAAGGGAGGGTGAACGCCATGTTGATGAAATATGTTTTATGTGAGTGATGTAGTCCTTCCATTATCCCGGCTGGGGAATCCAGTGTCCAGCAAAAGATAACCTCAGGACAGTAATCAAAATGCCAGAATATATCGTTATGTAAATGCAGAAACATGTGTAAACTGCGCCACACATTATTGACATGATGTTGCATGATTCACCCTGTAGGTTGTTGACCACTGCACCCCTCTGTGTCTTTGCCTACTCAGGACGTACGGAAGCTCCACAGGCAGATCCAGCGCTGCTATGCGGAGAACAGACGTGCTCCACAGCCCGTACAGGTGAGTGTTTCTGCATCCTCACCATGGAACAGCCATGACATGCATGAAGTCCACTCCAGCCTCTTCACTACATGCCCTTCCTCCCCTCACCACAGTTCTACCTCACCAGCCTCGGTGGGCAGCTGAAGCAGAACATGGACGACCATGACAAAGGATGGGTGAACTGGAAGGTAGGGTTGAGGTCTGGGCTGGTGGCGTTGGCAGACTAGGGCCGTGTTCGATATCCATACTTCCATGTGCTATGGAAAATATGGTAAATACCAAAAGCCGACGTGAAAACTGCACATGAACACCCCCCTCTCGTTGTAATTTCCACTGGGGTGCTCGTAGAATATTTTGATACACGAGTTGCCGAGATGAGATAACCTTTGACCCTTTTCAGTGCAGTATGAAAAGCTTAGAAAACAAATCCCAGGGTCAGTCATTTTATGTAGGCTATGTATGTAGGCCTAGACTACTTTATTACAGTGCTGTTTTTGAGCTGG
>JAXIVH010000086.1:295356-298469 GCA_036785325.1 Urophycis tenuis | reverse complement strand
CTTTGAGTACACTTCTTTTTCGCCGCGATCGTAAACGGAACATCCTACATGCTCAATCTAAGTGCTTAATATGGTAAGTATGGATATCGGAACACGGCCTAGATCTGTGTTTTTTTCCTGGCGTTGAGGTTTGCGTTGGCTCTGTGCTCCACTCACTCTGCCTGGCGCTCCTGCAGGACATCAGTGTTAGAACAGAGCACTACCTGGAGGTTGTTGCCAGGGAGGACCTGGTCTACCTCACCTCAGACTCTCCCAACATGCTGGACAAGCTGGACCCCGCCAAGGCTTACGTGATCGGAGGCCTGGTGGACCACAACCACCACAAGGTGTGGGAGGACCCGCCCTAACCCGCTCACAGCATGCCATGACGTAGGACATGACCTAGGACATGGCCTAGGACATGACCTAGGACATGACCTGGGACATGACCTGGGACATGACCCGGGACATGACCTAGGACATGACATAGGACATGATATAGGACACGACATAGGACATGACCTAGGACATGACCTAGGACATGACCTAGAGCCTTTGTCCCAGTAACCGTGAGCCAGCCAACCACTCTTAACTACTGATGGAGCAGAGTGTCACTCTGAGTGAATGAACCCTCCCAGGCTCAAAGTCCTGGTTGTTCTCCTGAGCTCTGGGATGGTGCAGCCTGGGACCTCTAGGTGTACCCAGTGTTGTAATGTCTGTCATCCCTGCAGGGACTCACGTTTGAACGGGCCAAAGAGCTGGGCATCGAACACGCGCAGCTGCCGCTCAGCAGCTTCGTCAAGATGAACAGCCGTAAGGTCCTGGCGGTGAACCATGGTGAGGTGCTGCAGGGCTGAGGAGGACAGGAGGAGGAGGAGGACAGGAGGATGAGGAGGACAGGAGGACAGGAGGACAGGAGGAGGAGGAGGACAGGAGGAGGAGGAGGACAGGAGGAGGAGGAGGACAGGAGGATGAGGAGGACAGGAGGAGGAGGAGGACAGGAGGATGAGGAGGACAGGAGGAGGAGGAGGACAGGAGGAGGAGGAGGACAGGAGGATGAGGAGGACAGGAGGAGGAGGAGGACAGGAGGATGAGGAGGACAGGAGGAGGAGGAGGACAGCAGGAGGAGGAGGACAGGAGGATGAGGAGGACAGGAGGCTGAGGAGGACAGGAGGATGAGGAGGACAGGAGGATGAGGAGGTGCTGCAGGGCTGAGGAGGACAGGAGGAGGAGGAGGAGGACAGGAGGATGAGGAGGACAGGAGGATGAGGAGGACAGGAGGAGGAGGAGGACAGGAGGAGGAGGAGGACAGGAGGAGGAGGAGGACAGGAGGCTGAGGAGGATGAGGAGAGGAGGATAGGAGGATGAGGAGGTTGAGGAGGATGAGGAGGTGAGGAGGACAGGAGGATGAGGAGGACAGGAGGAGGAGGAGGACAGGAGGAGAGGAGGACAGGAGGATGAGGAGGACAGGAGGAGGAGGAGGACAGGAGGAGGAGGAGGACAGGAGGCTGAGGAGGATGAGGAGGACAGGAGGCTGAGGAGGATAGGAGGATGAGGAGGTTGAGGAGGATGAGGAGGTTGAGGAGGACAGGAGGATGAGGAGGACAGGAGGAGGAGGAGGACAGGAGGAGGAGGAGGACAGGAGGATGAGGAGGACAGGAGGATGAGGAGGACAGGAGGATGAGGAGGACAGGAGGAGGAGGAGGACAGGAGAGGAGGAGGACAGGAGGCTGAGGAGGATGAGGAGGACAGGAGGCTGAGGAGGACAGGAGGATGAGGAGGTTGAGGAGGATGAGGAGGTTGAGGAGGACAGGAGGATGAGGAGGACAGGAGGAGGAGGAGGACAGGAGGAGGAGGAGGACAGGAGGATGAGGAGGACAGGAGGATGAGGAGGACAGGAGGAGGAGGAGGACAGGAGGATGAGGAGGACAGGAGGATGAGGAGGAGGAGGAGGACAGGAGGATGAGGAGGACAGGAGGATGAGGAGGACAGGAGGATGAGGAGGATAGGAGGACAGGAGGATGAGGAGGACAGGAGGATGAGGAGGTTGAATACAGACCGGCCCAGCAGCGCCCCCTGCTGCGCAGTCGCACGCTGTTGCTATTGCAACTGACATTTATTTTTTCTTGGTCGCAGGAAAACTGTTTGGTTTGATCGTTTGGATTTAACTGAATTTAATTCTTTAATTCTTCTTGGATTCTTCCATTTAAAAGCATGTAAATGTGATGTTTTTGGGGGTGGGATTTGTTTGGTAGTTTTTGAGATCATCCTGGCGTATTTGGAGAAGGGCAGCTGGCGGGAAGCCTTCTTCAGCGTGCTGCCCCCCGAGGAAGGGAGCGGTGGCCGCTAGTCCGGACCAGGAGCCCCGGGACCAGGAGCCCCGGGACCAGGAGCCCCGGGACCAGGAGCCCCGGGACCAGGAGCCCCGGGACCAGGAGCCCCGGGACCAGGAGCCCCGGGACCAGGAGCCCCGGGACCAGGAGCCCCGGGACCAGGAGCCCCGGGACCAGGAGCCCCGAGACCAGGAGCCCCGGGACCAGGAGCCCCTGGACAGCGACCCTGACACGTCTGAGCGCCGCCCCTGGACTCCACCACTGACAGCGCTGAGCCACCAGGGGGCAGCCACGCAGCCACGCAGCCACGCAGCCCGCTCTGCCAAACAAGAGAGGAGAAACTCCATGAACTTCATTGATTGGGGGTGAATCAGCATGGCAACGTGGAAACTCATTTTACATTTTCAGAGGTAGTCATCTGAATGCGTCTGTTTTTTTATTTTTTTTACAATTGCTTTTTTTTCTGATGACCAAAATGCTTTCTAAAAAATAATTTATTTACAGATCTATATTGGTTTTTGATATTTTTAGTTGATTGTTGTGCAACGAGAAAGCCATTTATATTTTAGCAGGACATTTCAATTGTCACTTGAGACATGCCTTTCTGTCCGTATGGTATGATATACTTTTGATGAGGTTCGACATTGTAAATAAACTCGTCTAAGCCTGTTTGTGTGATTTTGTCAACCAACCTAAACAGAGCTCCAACTTATGTTACTATATATATAATATGTATATAATATGCACTGTTTTGAAATACACGCGTTTACCGCGGTGTATGCAAATGTCAGCCTGACCGGA
>JAXIVH010000086.1:287856-292856 GCA_036785325.1 Urophycis tenuis | reverse complement strand
TTACATTTACATTGAGGGCATTTAGCAGGCGCTTTTATCCAAAGCGACTTACAAAGAGTACATTTGTCATCAGAAGGTGAAACATTTCATTGCTGCTAATACAGGAAGAACGTCACCAGAACAAGTTTCCAGCATTTCAATTGCTAGGTGAACCATTGCTAGTATACAATATACTAGTTATAAGCTAGTGTGCTATTATAGAACCATGTATATCTTTAGAATGGTTTCCACATTTGAAATACTCTGTTATTTAGCTGGTCTCTCTCTCTACCAGGGTATCTCCCCCAGGCTGGAGTTCTGGACCAGAACCACCATCTGTGAATGTTCAGCCGTGGCAGAGATCCATATTCACCCAAACATATCCACGGTGAGTCTGGAGCTGTGTGGAGTTGTGTGGACTTGTGTGGAGTTGTGTGGACTTGTGTGGAGTTGTGTGTAGTTGTGTAGTTGTGTGGAGTTGTGTGTAGTTGTGTAGTTGTGTGGAGTTGTGTGGACTTGTGTGGAGTTGTGTGGACTTGTGTGTAGTTGTGTGGAGTTGTGTAGTTGTGTGGAGTTGTGTGGAGTTGTGTGGAGTTGTGTGGACTTGTGTAGAGTTGTGTGGAGTTGTGGCGAGTTGTGTGTAGTTGTGTGGACTTGTGTGGAGTTGTGTGTAGTTGTGTGGACTTGTGTGGACTTGTGCGGAGTTGTGTGGAGTTGTGTGGAGTTGTGTGTAGTCGTGTGGAGTTGTGTTGAGTTGTGTGTAGTTGTGTGGAGTTGTGTGGACTTGTGTGGAGTTGTGTGGAGTTGTGTGTAGTTGTGTGTGTAGTTGTGTGTAGTTGTGTGGAGTTGTGTGGAGTTGTGTGTGTGTGTAGTTGTGTGTAGTTGTGTGGAGTTGTGTGTAGTTGTGTGTAGTTGTGTGTGTGTGTGTGTGTGTGTGTGTGTAGTTGTGTGGAGTTGTGTGGAGTTGTGTGGAGTTTTGTGTAGTTGTGTTTAGTTGTGTGGAGTTGTGTGGAGTTGTGTGTAGTTGTGTGTAGTTGTGTGTGTGTGTGTGTGTGTGTAGTTGTGTGTAGTTGTGTGGAGTTGTGTGTGTGTGTGTGTGTGTGTGTAGTTGTGTGTAGTTGTGTGGAGTTTTGTGGAGTTGTGTGTGTGTGTAGCTGTGTGTAGTTGTGTGGAGTTGTGTGTAGTTGTTTGTAGTTGTGTGTAAGTGTGTGTAGTTGTGTGTAGTCCTGTGGAGTTGTGTGGAGTTGTGTGTAGTTGTGTGTAGTTGTGTGGAGATGTGTGTAGTTGTGTGTAGTTATGTGTAGTTGTGTGTAGTTGTGTGTAGTTGTGTGGAGTTGTTTGTAGTTGTGTGGAGTTGTTTGTAGTTGTGGAGTTATGTGGAAATGTTTGTAGTTGTGTGTAGTTGTGTGTAGTTGTGTGTAGTTGTGTGTAGTTGTGTGTAGTTATGTGTCTGTATGCAGGCTGTCTGGTTCTGCATCTGTGTGGCTGCACTCAAAAAGGTTGATGACGATGATGATGACAACGACGAAGATGATGGCGATGATGCCGGCGTTTGTTTTTTTTCTTCCCAGCGCCCCAAAGCGAGCACGAAGCCAACAGCGAGGGTCCGCCAGCAGGGGGCAGCATCGCCCCGGAGACGCCCGGGTACCGCGAGGTGGGGGGGGGGAGGAGAAGGAGGGTCCACCGGGTCGGACCCGGGCCCGCGGGTCGTGTTCCGGCCGGGAGGCGGCCCCGAGAAGACCCCGCGGCCGCTACCGAAGCCCAGCGTCTGCTCGCCACAGCGCGTGAGTACAGATGTTCAGAGCAGATGTGTGACACCCGAAATGCGCGTCTGGGATTTACACTGGCGTCAGCGTATTTTGTTGGTTTTTTGCATAACCCTTTATTTACCTGAGAAAAATAATTTAGAATAATTTTTGCAAGTGTGCCCTGAAACTTCAGACGGACAACAATCAACAATGAATATGTCGTCACTCCGCACACCCTCTTCTGCAGCCACGTTACGTGATGGGGTTAGTCAACGCTATGACCACCAGGGGGCGGCAAATCATCTCTGATTGAAGGAGAAATAAGAAATGGCCTCTTTTCGGCTTGACCTTGCATTGCCCTGATGATGTGACATCACGTGATTTCCCTATAGCTGAACTCACATCAGGTAGTAAGAAATGGTTTACTTTTAATAACTTAGTGTCAATATGAGCTGAGTGTCAAGAGAGTATTTAACTCTGGACTCCAAGTCAAGTCAAGTCAAGTCAAGTAAACTTTATTGTCAGTTGTCATGAATGTACAGGACATACACAAAAACCAAAATGCCGACAAGCATGCAAATATAAATATAAATATATACAAATTTGAGTACAAAATATCTAAATAAAAAGGTGGTCGCAAATATGTGCAATTGTTGTAAACAGTGTAAACAATAAGAGGTTCATTATGGAGGGTAATAAACAGTAATAAATAAACAGTATGGACATAGTATGGAATAAAGTATAAGCAGTGTATAAACAGTATGGACATAATAAAGTATAGTATAGTATATGTATAAAGTATAAACAGTGTATAAACAGCCAAAACGCCATGGTAGTGTTGTTGGAGGTTCAAGTCGTGTTCTTCACATTGTTTACTAGGACAACTGCTTCTCTCTATATGGCTCTGTTGTTGATCATTACCTGGGCCTGTCTGGCCCAAAGATGCTGAGAATGGGGAAGTGAAAAGATAAAAACAGGTCACAAACAAGGCCAAGCTCCCTGGTTGGCCCGGGGTTCGGCCCTGGGTTCGGCCAGCCCTCCCCTGGCCTTCTTCCACCCCTGGGCTGAGTTCACCCTCTGGTCTGCTGTTGTGACCCAGTGAACCAGAGTGGGCGGGTACTTCCTGCTGTTGTGACCCAGTGAACCAGAGTGGGCGGGTACTTCCTGCTGTTGTGACCCAGTGAACCAGAGTGGGCGGGTACTTCCTGCTGTTGTGACCCAGTGAACCAGAGTGGGCGGGTACTTCCTGCTGTTGTGACCCAGTGAACCAGAGTGGGCGGGTACTTCCTGTGTGCCCGGTGCTCAAAGGGACCCCCCGAGGGCTTTGTCATGTGATGTCCTGTGATGTCCTGTGATGTCATGTCATGTGACGTCCTGTGAAGTCATGTGATGCCCTGTGATGCCCTGTGATGTCCTGTGATGCCATGTGATGTCCTGTGGTGTCCTGTGATGTCATGTGATGTCAAGTGGCTTCCTGTGATGTCCTGTGATGCCATGTGATGTCCTGTGGTGTCCTGTGACATCATGTGATGTCCCGTGGTGTCCTGTCATGTCATGTGACGTCCTGTGATGTCCTGTTATGTCCTGTGACGTCCTGTAACGCCTGTAAGGTCCTGTGTTGTCCTGTGATGTTCTTTGATGTCATGTGATGTCCTGTGACATCTTGTGATGTCCTGTGATGTTCTGTGACGTCCTGTGATGTCCTGTGACGTCCTGTGATGTCCTGTGATGTCCTGTGACGTCCTGTGATGTCCTGTGATGTCCTGTGACGTCCTGTGATGTCCTGTGATGTCCCCACTGTTGTGAAGGCTGCGTCGGCCCAGCCGGGGGGCTCGTGGCCGGGGGCCGCTGGCGTGGTGAGCTCTCCGCCCCACCGGCGCCCCGCCCTGTTGGACAGAAGCCCCGCCCCGCGGCGCTCTTCATCCGCAGGTTCGATTCCTTCAGCCGAACGCTTTTTTTTCTTTTTTACCTTTGTTTTCACTTTCCAAAAGTAGTAGTAATAAGGAGAAATATGTGATTTCCTCCCTGTAACATCACGTCAACTGCTTTCCACAATCACCATTATTTTATTTTGTCAACATGTTTGCTCATACAAGGATGGCGACTCGGTCAGGCTGGTGCATATGAGACTTAAAGCAACCTGTAAATATTAACACCTTAATGACCAGAAGAATGAAAAACAATGAATGGACTCTTTAGATTTAGGGCCTTATTTTTACACAATAAGTCACAAAGAACTGCAGAAAGAACTCCATTAGAATTGATGCAGGCTGTGGAAGGCTACACCACAATGAGAGAGGGCTGGAGGCTATGAAATGAGTATATGCACACTATCAGCCGAATCAATGTGTTCATATGTGTGTATCAGTATATGTTTACATATATATGTATATGTATATGTATATATTTATATGTGTGTATCTATTTACATTTCAACTTTGCTGCTGTTATTGCCAGAGCTTCCTCCTGTGACTCAACAAGTGTTATTTCTTATCGTTTCTCTTTCAGATGGCAGGATGCCCTCAGATACTGGCAGTTTGGTTCGGATGCATTTCCAATACTTCCCAGTATTACACACACACACACACACACACACACACACACACACACACACACACACACACACACACACACACACACACACACACCACTCACTCACTCACTCACTCACTCACTCACTACTCACTCACTCACTCACTCACTCACTCACTCACTCACTCACTCACTCACTACTCACTCACTCACTCACTCACTCACTCACTCACTACTCACTCACTACTCACTCACTCACTCACTCACTCACTCACTCACTACTCACTCACTCACTCACTCACTCACTCACTCACTCACTCACTCACTCACAGTCTTCACGGTGCTGTGTATGCGACATCACTCTGCTGGGTGAACCGTGTCCAAAGTGAGGAAGGCCAAGGCGTGTCTCGTCTTCCTCTCTCCTCCACCTCAGGGCTGTGGGGACTGGGAGAGGCCGCTGGTGGACCAGCAGGGGGCGTCTCCGGCAGCGCTGTGGCGGTCTTACCGGCAGCAGCAGTCTGGCTGCAGCAGCAGGTACTCCTGCTTCTCCCCCCGCTGTCCTGGAGACCCCTGAGAGAGTGCAGACCCCCACACAGCCCCGCCGATACCCCACCTGAGCCCCGCGGGTCGGGTCCACACTAATGTTCTGACATGATGCTGGGGTTCGGGTCAGGCTCGCTCACATCTGCCCGTTATGAAATGTTTACTTTCCCCGTGCGTTAACCCGCGCATGTTGCGCTA
>JAXIVH010000086.1:275356-282856 GCA_036785325.1 Urophycis tenuis | reverse complement strand
GGATTACCAGCACCAACAAGACAGCATCCTCCAGCAGCAGCACAGTCTCTCACCCAACAACGGTATGTACAGTAGGCTAAACGAAATAATGTGCGAGGGGTTCTTCTTAATAGAGGCTAATATCTGTGAGTAACAATTAATAATCATGCATCATTGCACTCATTCAAAATGAAAGTTTATGGCACCTAATTTGGCAGTGTCAAAGTTCTGTTACTTATAGTGCTTCATAATTACCAGTGCTTGATTGCTAATTAGAAAGTATAATGCTACAAAGATCACACTTGTTTCATGTTTTCCTATTTAATCTCTTACTAACAACAAATAATGAAAATGTTGGTCTACAATATTACAATTTTTCGTATGCTTTTCAACAGAAACTTCCACCTATTGATGAGCTGCTGCTCTTCCTGATGCATCTGTCAGTTGGTTCACTGCTCCAGGACCTTGCAGAGGTTCGGTATCCACCGCAGCACTGCCAGTCGGATTGTGTCCACTTGGACACACTTCCTGTATTGTCTGCTGGGAAGCCAGCGTCTGTGGATCCCACCTGAAGTAGTCAGAGCTCACCTACCACCTGAGTTTTCTGCATTTGCTGACACACAGGTGGTGCTTGATTGCACAGAGACCTTCTGCCAAACACCCTCATCTCTTCTACTGCAGAGTGAAGTGTTTTCAAGATACAAGTCACACACAACATTCAAGGCAATGATTGGCATGGCTCCCCATGGTGCCATTACCTTTGTATCCGGGCTCTATGCGGGATCAATGAGTGATCGTGAAATCTTTAAGCGTTCAGGAATTACAAAGCTTCTGCAGCCACACATGGCTATCATGGTGGACAAAGGTTTCTTAGTTGACAACCTTGCTGGATGTAAGGTGTACCGACCCGCCTTTCTTTCCAATAAAAAGCAGATGAGTAGAGAGGATGTCAGGCGGACGCAGGCAATTGAACGTCTGAGAGTGCATGTGGAGAGGTGCATAAGGAGGGTAAAAGAGAACAAATTATTCGACACACAATTACCTCTGTCTGTGTGTGGGAACATAGAGGAGTTGTTCAGTGTGGCCTGCTTCCTGGTAAACTATCAGAATGATTCAAAAGGTTTTATTGTCATTTGCTCAACAGATACAGCGTACATGTTGGCAATGAAAATCTTAAGTCCCAGGCACCCCAAAACAACTCAATAAGTGTCTAAGAATAAGAGAAGAAGAGAAAAACTAGTGCAATAAAAATAAAAATAAAATATATATATATAACAGTATAATAATATAAACATTAAACATTGTAAGGTGCAGAAGTGTAAAAGTAAAAGTGTTATATTTACATGTGCAGTTTGAATGAATTAGCAGCAGTTATGGGGAGGTATGAACTGATATGAATTATGGGCCACTACTTAAAGCGTGGGCAACTCAACAATGAATAAAAGTCACTGTGTCATTGTGGTCTTTAAACTACATTTTGGGTTTTACTGACTTAAAATATAAATAAACACACAGAAAATAACATAAGCCAATGTATAATTTAATGACAAACACAAACATTAAAGATTATAACTCATTTTTTACCCAGATAAAAGTGACAGGACTCTTCCAGCAACGCAGGAGCATTCCGCAGCCGCAATTTTGAGAGGGGAGCTATTGTCAAAAGTCATCTATAAAAGAAAACACAATAACTTACATGTCACGTTGATGTCATTTTGTCACTATGAAAGAGCACCAAATAAGAGAGGTGACAGCAGGCACTTATCTCTGAAATGGCTTTTAGGTATAGAAGTGTCACAATGTGAGTAAAACACTGAACAAGACAGCCTAGATTCAGGGTACAATTATCAGCTCTTACCTCACACTGACTCATGTACTTGACCATGAATAGGCTTAAACAAGGGTGGCCAAACTTTTTGGTGCTTTGCAGGTCACAGAAAAACACACGCTGTCCAGGACCATAACAAGACCAGTTAGAAGTTAAAACCCAGACCAGTTAAGGGTTAAACCCCTGTTCTTTCAATGATGCTATAGTACTCCAGAGTTATTTAATGAATGACAGGTGCATGGAGTAATATAAAAGCAAGTTTGGCCCCCCCTGGGTTTAAACTTAACACCTAAACTTATGCTAGCTACACTTGCCTATTAAATGGGGTTCAGGAATCAGAATAGAGTAAGAGCAGTATAAATTGAACTTTGAACAGAACTTGAACCATCAGAATAGAGTAAGAGCAGTATATATTGAACTTTGAACAGAACTTGAACCATCAGAATAGAGTAAGAGCAGTATAAATTGAACTTTGAACAGAACTTGAACCATCAGAATAGAGTAAGAGCAGTATAAATTGATCTTTGAACAGAACTTGAACCATCAGAAAAGAGTAAGAGCAGTATAAATTGAACTTTGAACAGAACTTGAACCATCAGAAAAGAGTAAGAGCAGTATAAATTGAACTTTGAACAGAACTTGAACCATTAGGTTACACATGTTTTCTTTCTCCCTACTCTGAGGTCGTGGGGCTTTTCACTCTTCCTTAAGGACCTATGACAGATTGCTCTGACACTGACTCTCCCTGCTGGATCCCTGTTTGAAACTGTAAACATTCAAAATGATTGAGGTCATTCCACATGATTCATGTTATGTTACAAAACAGTAGCTGCACACCTTTCAAACACTGTACAGACAAAGGAGGACGCTGCTAAATTGTAAATACACAGCTAGTTAGTCGATCATGTAGCATTGCTAGTCTCCCAGATGGCTGTCTCTTGAAACTGTAGAATTCGTCAATTTCCCAACCAAGGACGGAGAGGGAGTTGGCGGAAGGTTTGACGTGGGGATTCTGACAACGACTAGAATAACAATAAAACAATTTAATAAACCTTTATCTGACTCCATATTTTTGGTACACTACCACTATGTGCGGTTAACGCACTAATTATAACCGTGTTTTCCTCTCGAGGCAGGCTAACCCCGGATGATTGTTGGTAATTGAAATGTCTTTCCCGAACCTTTGAGTCCCCCCGCAGAGATGGATACTATGCCCCTTCACCCTTTACTGGTTCTTAGGCAGAGTACTATGATTCCTTTATACCGTCTCCAAAGCGGGTTACATCATAATTACTTAGCATAACGATGAGGCCAGATAGATACACGAGTAAACCCGATTCAAAGCCTCCGAGTTCACTCGTTCTACCTCGGCTCTGCTCGATGAGCTACTTCTACTGTCGTCACAGGAAGAACTACTCGCTAAATAACCATGTCCATAGCGGAACACCTCGCGGTTCTAATTGAACTCAAATTCGGTAGGACCAGGGCATTCCTTTAGGAATAAACATTTATTAGACAGATGCAAGTCACTAACCAAACAAAAAATAAACACAGTGAGGAATGATTAATTACAACACTACAAACGGTTATAGGAAAGCATACAAAGAATACAAGATAATAATCAGGGAATGAAAATACCTGGGTTGTAGGAATGCGGCTACACGCATAGAGCGTGGGAAGTTCTGGCTACAGATGTCTTCCCTGAGCAGTGTCTCTCATCTTCTTATATACTGTTTTTCTAAGTTATACAATCACTTTGTTTACGGGACCATATGGTAATTACTTTATTATCTAAAACCATTGGCTGTTGTTTTCCCAGGGTCTCAACTGTTGCTTGAACCCCTGTGGAGATCTGGGCGTTACCTAATTTATTATGCATTGGGAACCTTAAACTCTAAGTTCTGTATAATACTTATCTAATTGCCTAATGAGACCAAGACCATTTTACTACACTTACGGTGACAATGAAAACGATACTAAACATGTTATGACAACTACATTATCAAGTAATACAATTGTTTCCATATATTTTCTCCTCATTTACCTCGGTGTGATTCCCTGACCCTTAGGGGGTCGGGAGGAGGTCAGTGAATTACTAAGTAAACCAACAGTCATGCATCCACACTTCCCCCTTCACCCCTTTTCCTCAAAGGTTGAGAGTGGGTCAGGATATGACATCGTAAAAACCAGTCATTCATTCCTCTGCAGTGTCTGCAGGAAACAAACCCCCACATCCCTTACTGCATCACAGATCAAGACAACAAAAAGATCCCAGCTAAGATTTTATATTCCTACAAAACCAACTTTAGGAATTTTAAATAATTGATGCTATTTAGCATAATCCAAGCTATGATACTAAACAGTAATTGTACACATTTAAAACACTATACAGACGAACGAGGACTCTTCTAAATTGTAAATAACTACAGCTAGCTAGTTGATGTAGAATCGCTAGCGTATGTTGTTGTTTCAACTTACCTTCATAATTGTCGATGTAACTCGACAGATACATCTTAAAACCTTTCTCCCTCTTGCTTCTGGGGGCAGAACTCCCCGTCTGGACCAGGCGATGCACGTCGGAAATGGTTATTGATAGCAGATCCTGCAGGCATCTGGAGTAAAATAATGCCATCTTCCAGCTGCAGCGCGTCGCTCTGGTACTAGCGCAGCGACCGGAAGCGTCGCAACACACACCGGAATACGGAAGTAGAAACCGTTGCAGGACCCTGCACCTAGCGTATTGACCTTGTAGGACACTGAGCAGACTAGCCTAGCGACAGAAAGGGTCGCTGGTTTGATTCCCCTTGCTTCTCCTCCTCCTCGCTATAGTTGTGCCAGTGGGCATGGCCCCCTGGCTCCTGGTGCATGCTCCTGGTGCATGCTCCTCACCATGCTCCTGGTGCATGCTCCTGGTGCATGCTCCTCACCATGCTCCTCACCATGCTCCTCACCATGCTCCTGGTGCATGCTCCTCACCATGCTCCTGGTGCATGCTCCTCACCATGCTCCTGGTGCATGCTCCTGATGCATGCTCCTCACCATGCTCCTGGTGCATGCTCCTGGTGCATGCTCCTCACCATGCTCCTCACCATGCTCCTGGTGCATGCTCCTCACCATGCTCCTGGTGCATGCTCCTGGTGCATGCTCCTGGTGCATGCTCCTCACCATGCTCCTGGTGCATGCTCCTCACCATGCTCCTGGTGCATGCTCCTCACCATGCTCCTGGTGCATGCTCCTCACCATGCTCCTGGTGCATGCTCCTGATGCATGCTCCTCGCACGGTGAGGTGCATGCTCCTCGCACGGTGAGGAGCATGCACCAGGAGCATGCACCAGGAGCCAGGGGGCCATGCCTGCGTGTGTGAGTGAGTGAGTGAGTGAGTGAGTGAGTGAGCGAGCGAGCGAGCGAGCGAGCGTGCGTGCGTGCGTGCGTGAGTGCGTGCGTGCGTGCGTGCGTGCGTGCGTGAGTGAGTGTGGGTGTGTGTGTGTGTGTGTGTCTGCGTGCGTGCGTGCGTGAGTGAGTGTGTGTGTGCGTGTGTGTCTGTGTGTGTGTGTGTGGTAACAAAAGCCCCGTACGAATTCTATTAATTCACAGCTCTTCGTCTACTTCAGTCAACCTTGACCTCTCCAGGACATCCTCTTGAGATGAAGAATGTCTTTAGTCAAAGGCTCCTGCCTCACAGCTCACAGCCCCTCTCACCAGACCACCGGCACGACATGAAAACTAATCAGGGAAAAGAAGGATCCTACAAACCAACCGGCTGGATGATTCTGGGGGGATCGGGTCGGGGCCCACGGGCCCCCCCCACAGTGTGTCTGAGAGCCCCCCGCAGCGTGTCTGAGAGCCCCCCCCAGCGTGTCTGAGAGCCCCCCCCAGCGTGTCTGAGAGCCCCCTGCCATGTGTCTGAGAGCCCCCTGCCATGTGTCTGAGAGCCCCCTGCCATGTGTCTGAGAGCCCCCCGCAGCGTGTCTGAGAGCCCCCCGCAGCGTGTCTGAGAGCCCCCCGCCATGTGTCTGAGAGCCCCCCACAGTGTGTCTGAGAGCCCCCCACAGTGTGTCTGAGAGCCCCCCGCCATGTGTCTGAGAGCCCCCTGCCATGTGTCTGAGAGCCCCCCACAGTGTGTCTGAGAGCCCCCCACAGTGTGTCTGAGAGCCCCCCGCAGTGTGTCTGAGAGCCCCCCGCAGCGTGTCTGAGAGCCCCCTGCCATGTGTCTGAGAGCCCCCCGCAGCGTGTCTGAGAGCCCCCTGCCATGTGTCTGAGAGCCCCCCCACAGTGTGTCTGAGAGCCCCCCACAGTGTGTCTGAGAGCCCCCCGCCATGTGTCTGAGAGCCCCCCACAGTGTGTCTGAGAGCCCCCCGCCATGTGTCTGAGAGCCCCCCACAGTGTGTCTGAGAGCCCCCCACAGTGTGTCTGAGAGCCCCCCGCAGTGTGTCTGAGAGCCCCCCACAGTGTGTCTGAGAGCCCCCCGCAGCGTGTCTGAGAGCCCCCCGCCATGTGTCTGAGAGCCCCCCGCAGTGTGTCTGAGAGCCCCCCGCAGCGTGTCTGAGAGCCCCCTGCCATGTGTCTGAGAGCCCCCCGCAGTGTGTCTGAGAGCCCCCCGCAGCGTGTCTGAGAGCCCCCCGCCATGTGTCTGAGAGCCCCCTGCCATGTGTCTGAGAGCCCCCCGCAGCGTGTCTGAGAGCCCCCCGCAGTGTGTCTGAGAGCCCCCCGCAGCGTGTCTGAGAGCCCCCCGCAGTGTGTCTGAGAGCCCCCCCCAGCGTGTCTGAGAGCCCCCTGCCATGTGTCTGAGAGCCCCCTGCAGCGTGTCTGAGAGCCCCCCGCAGTGTGTCTGAGAGCCCCCTGCAGTGTGTCTGAGAGCCCCCCGCAGTGTGTCTGAGAGCCCCCTGCCATGTGTCTGAGAGCCCCCCACAGTGTGTCTGAGAGCCCCCCACAGTGTGTCTGAGAGCCCCCCGCCATGTGTCTGAGAGCCCCCCACAGTGTGTCTGAGAGCCCCCCGCCATGTGTCTGAGAGCCCCCCGCAGTGTGTCTGAGAGCCCCCCACAGTGTGTCTGAGAGCCCCCCGCAGTGTGTCTGAGAGCCCCCCGCAGTGTGTCTGAGAGCCCCCCGCAGCGTGTCTGAGAGCCCCCCGCCATGTGTCTGAGAGCCCCCCGCCATGTGTCTGAGAGCCCCCCGCCATGTGTCTGAGAGCCCCCCGCAGTGTGTCTGAGAGCCCCCCGCAGCGTGTCTGAGAGCCCCCTGCCATGTGTCTGAGAGCCCCCCGCAGTGTGTCTGAGAGCCCCCCGCAGCGTGTCTGAGAGCCCCCCGCAGTGTGTCTGAGAGCCCCCCGCAGCGTGTCTGAGAGCCCCCCACAGCGTGTCTGAGAGCCCCCTGCCATGTGTCTGAGAGCCCCCTGCAGCGTGTCTGAGAGCCCCCCACAGTGTGTCTGAGAGCCCCCCGCAGTGTGTCTGAGAGCCCCCCACAGTGTGTCTGAGAGCCCCCCGCCATGTGTCTGAGAGCCCCCCGCAGTGTGTCTGAGAGCCCCCCGCAGCGTGTCTGAGAGCCCCCCGCAGTGTGTCTGAGAGCCCCCTGCCATGTGTCTGAGAGCCCCCCGCCATGTGTCTGAGAGCCCCCCGCCATGTGTCTGAGAGCCCCCCACAGTGTGTCTGAGAGCCCCCCACAGTGTGTCTGAGAGCCCCCTGCCATGTGTCTGAGAG
>JAXIVH010000086.1:262856-270356 GCA_036785325.1 Urophycis tenuis | reverse complement strand
TGCGGAGCTATCAAAATCAGTTCGTGGCCGTACTCCCTCACTCTGAACAGGGTGGGGGGTATCAATGCCAGGGGGGGAAATGCGTAGAGACGCTCGCGCGGCCAGGCGTGCGCTAGTGCGTCTACGCCGAGGGGAGCATTCATGCTGCGCAGAGAGTAAAACAGCGCGCACTGCGCGTTGTCCCTTGATGCGAACAGATCTACTGTGGCCCGACCGAAACGTGCCCATATCTGATCCACAATCTCCGGGTGCAGAGTCCATTCCCCGTATATTGGCCCGCCCCTGGACAACAGGTCCGCGCCCATGTTCAGGACTCCCGGGACGTGCGTCGCTCTCAGAGAGAGGAGACGACTGCAACTCCACAGTATCAGTCTGCGTGCCAGCACATGCAACTGTCGGGAGCGTAATCCCCCCTGACGGTTGATGTACGCCACCGTCGTCGTATTGTCCGTCCTCACCAGGACATGATGACCAATAAGAGACGGAAGGAAGCGTTTCAGGGAGAGGAACACCGCTGAAAGTTCCAGAAAATTTATGTGAGACCGCTGGAGGTCCGCACTCCAGAGGCCCCTCACAGACCGGCCCTCGTAAATTCCGCCCCAACCTGTCAGGCTGGCGTCCGTAGTGACCACCTTCCTGGACAGGACAGAGCCCATGGGCACCCCATGAGTCAGAAAAGACGGGACTCGCCAGTGGCGCAGCGCCCTGGCGCACCCCGGTGTGACCAACACTCTCCGTGCGCCATGACGTACGGGATCTAGCCCGCATGAAGCAACCCAAAGCTGGAATTCCCTCATGTGGAGGCGACCCAGATGGACTACGAGAATGGCAGACGCCATCAGTCCCAGTAACCGAAGACACAATCTGAATTGAACAGACTTGCCCGGATGGAACAGCGCGAGGCATGCCCTGAAAGTTTTCACTCGGTCTGCCGACAGACGCGCTGTGAAAGCCACCGAGTCCAGGAATAATCCCAGAAAGATTATATCCTGTGCCGGGGACAACCTGCTCTTTTCTGCGTTTATCACGAAACCCAGATCGGATAGGTGTCGTACGAGAATACGCGTGTGCGCCCTGGCCTCCTGCTCCGATTGTGCCAATAGCAGCCAATCGTCCAGATATGTGGCCAAGCGGATGCCCTGCCGCCTCAGCGGGGCTATTGCCGCTTCGGTGCACCGCACAAACACCCTCGGGCTTAAAGACAGACCGAAAGGGAGTACGCGGTACTCGTAACAGGTACCCTGGAAAGCAAACCTTAGGTACTTTCTGTGGGGAGGATACATCGGGATGTGGAAATACGCGTCTTTCAGATCGACAGAAGTGAACCAATCGCCCTGTCGCACAAGACGTAACAGGGATGCGTGTGTTAGCATCCTGAACTTGTATTTCCTGAGATATTTGTTCAGAGCACGTAGATCCAGGATAGGGCGAATTCCGCTCCCCCCCCGTTTGGGGACCAGAAAATACCTGGAGTAAAAACCGCTCTGACACTGTGCGGGAGGTACGACACAGATTGCTCCTTTGTTCAACAGTGAGAGGATTTCCTCTTGTAAAACGCGAGCTGACTCTCCCTGAGCCTGGGAGTGTATTAAACCGGCGAAAAGCGGGGGAACAGCGGCGAACTGCAGTCTGTAACCCCTCGCAATCGTCCTTACCACCCAGGATGAGGCTGCGAGTGCGGCCCATCTCTCCCATCTGGGGGAGAGGGTTGACACACATCGCAGTCCCCCCACCATGAGAGGCCCCAGCCGCGGTGCGGTGGCGACCTCTCCTGGCGGAAAAGTGACACGACCCCCGGGCGCCGCTGAGCGATTTTGCCGGGGAGGGCAGCGTAGCGGCGGGGTCCGCACGTTCCCCGTCCCGGGGAAAGCCGTGGCTTTCCCCCGAGGGGGGACAGCGGGTGTTGCCACCACGCTGTTTATATTCATTTTTGCATGTTTGTCTCTTATCAGCTGCGCCCTCGGCCTTTGGCCTGGATGCGGCAGCGGGACATGATTTATTAGAACAAACATTTGTGTGGATGGGCGTGCTTTGGAACATGAGAGAGGGGCAACAGCTGAACCCTCTTGTCTCGACTGTCCGTTTCTCCCGGTTCGCTCTGGCACGGTCCGTGGCAGCCGGGAGACGGGGGCGTGGTGGGCCTCCGGGTGCACGCTCCATCGTGGAACAGGTGGCGCTGGAGAACGGGGAACGTCCAGCTGCATCACCGGTGAAGAGAGTGGCGATCAGGCCGCTCTCTTCTTTTTCCTGGCCTGGCTGTAGGTGGCTTGCGCGGGCTGTGCCGGCGGCGTCGCAACCGGGGCCGAGGATTTCTTTGGCCAGCTGGGCCGACTGCTTGGCAGAGGGGCCGGAGCGGGCTGAGGTTTCGGCTGTCTGGGGATCTTAAATTGCGAACCCTGGGGACCAGCCTGTGGGAAACTTTTCCGCTGCGCAGGGGGAGAGGGAGCCGGGGGTTTCCGAGGGAGGCAAAGCCGGAGAGCTTCGTCCTCCTTCTTTTTGGCTTCGCATCGACGTTGCATAGAATCCAATGCGGAGCCAAAAATCCCCCCCGGGACAATTGGCATGTCAAGGACGTCGTCCCTCTCCCGGTCCGACAGGTTGGCGAGGTTGAGCCACCTCGCTCGCTCCTGCAGGACCATATTCCCCAGCGCTTTTCCCGTGGCCCGGACCGCGCAGCGCTGGACACGGAGACACATATCGGTGATAACCGGTATCTCCTCCCACGTCGCTGGGTCCTGAGCTTGCCCAAAATCCTCACACAGCTCAGCCTGGTATGCCGTGAGCAGTGAGAGGACGTTGAGCGCTCTGGCCGAGAGCGCTACCGCCTTGTATGCCTTCTCAGTCATAGTTGACTGAAAACGGTCATACTTAGACGGCAGGCTGGGACTCCTGGAGGACACAGTCGACAGCCGCGGGTGGAGGTGCGCTGCGACTAATGGCTCCATCGGAGGCATGCGGAGCAGGCCCAGGCTCTCCATCGCCTCGCAATCGAGGGACGAGGCACCGGGAATCGGGCTCCTGCTGCTGTAAGGGCGGTCGCTCCATGAGCGCACCACCTCATCCAGCAGCTCAGGGAAGACGGGGAGAAGCTGCTTCGACGCGCTCCTGGCCAGGGGCAATTTCTTCCCCTCGTAGCGAGACCTCGTGGTCTCCGCTACGACGACGGGCCAGGGGATGTCCAGCCGGGCAGCCGCGCGCTTGCACACGTCGAGCATGTCCATGCTGGGGAGGGGAGAAACTGGTGTGCTTCCCTTACCTCCATCCCGAGAGGCGACAGAGGCCGAGGGCTGTGCAGCCCGGGCCAGAGCTATGAAGATGTCGTCCTCGTCGTCCTCCTCTGATATGAGGGGTTCAGAGGTGGCATCTTCATCGTCCCCATAGTCCAATTCCAGGACGTCTTCCTCCAGCGGGGGGTCCGCGGCTAGGCTGAGCTGGGAGCCCCAGCTAGCGCTAGCCTCCGGTACCGCCACCGCAACGACCCCCGTCTCTTCTCCATCTCCGACGGCGGCGCCGTCAGGAGAGAGATAGGGGTCCTGTCCAGACAGGCTAGCTTGGCGGGCTAGCCGTCTGCGGAGACTCTTGACCGTGAACACCGCACAATGCTGGCATGAGCCGGGGACCTCGATAGCTAGCCGGGCGTGTTCCAGCCCCAGGCAGCCCGAGCAGACCTGGTGTGGATCTTTGCTCGATATCTTGTTCCCACAGCGGCAAGGACGGGCGGCAGAGTCTCCGAGCCCTCTGGTGTGAGGGGCTTTATCCTCCATTCCTCGCGAGCCGGTGTGCAAGCGGGGAGTTGAGGCAGTTAGCTGGTGTGCTAACTGTGGAAATTCCAAAAAAGCCGAGAAATTAACTGGTGTGTTAACACTCGGTTTTGCTCGAACAGCCGTGGTGGGGCGCCGAGAAAAGTACTATCCAAAACCACGAAGGGGCAAGGAAAGTACCGCTTATACGATCTGGTGTGATCGTCGAAGCATAAAAAATCGCTAAGGCTAATTAGCGCCCGGCGACAGAAGCTATATAAGATCTGTCTGTGGACAGTTAAACTAATTTAGCCTAAGACGCGAGATACGCTCCGAGTGAGAAGAGGTGTTTGAATGACGTGATGCCGTCCGCATGAGCTATTTAAGGTAGGTGGGACTACCTGGTGCGGACGGACACGTTTCACCAGCCAATCGGGATTGGCGTAATGAGATAAATGCTTCTGAGGTATGCAGCGGGGCGTGCATCCCATAGTGAGACATCGAAACGAATATTATGAAAGAGAACCCTGGGTAGACTCTCAATGTTGACCCAAAAATACAAATTCAGTCGTCATTCAATAGTTCACAGTAAAGAACATCTGAGACACGTCATCACAGAGTGGCACACTTCGGAGTGACTTCATAACATAAGCTTGTGGTTTCCTCCCATTCGTTGGCGTGAAATGGAAACAGCGGCCTATTGTCAGACCAGTGGAGCGTGTACTGGTGCAGCCACGTACCATGTGACTGCTGGGGCGGAGACTACAAGATGCTGCTCATTACAGGCTGGCCAATCAGAAAGAACTCAATTACTGAACCGCATGTCAATGAATGTCACTGGCCCTCAGTGGTGTGAGGACTCAGCAGGGCAGACCCTATGCAGGACTGAGTCCTGTGGACATGTTGGGGCTCCTGGGAGGACTCTGAGGTGCTCCTGAGAGGACTCTGAGGTGCTCCTGGGAGGACTCTGCTCCTGAGAGGACTCTGAGGTGCTCCTGGGAGGACTCTGCTCCTGAGAGGACTCTGAGGTGCTCCTGGGAGGACTCTGCTCCTGGGAGGACTCTGAGGTGCTCCTGGGAGGACTCTGAGGTGCTCCTGAGAGGACTCTGAGGTGCTCCTGGGAGGACTCTGAGGTGCTCCTGGGAGGACTCTGAGGTGCTCCTGAGAGGACTCTGAGCCTACCGAGTCGTCCTCTACTTCCCAGCAGGGCCGTAGTCAAGACCACCTTGGTCGAGTCCAAGACAAGTCCAAGACCAGGACTAGTCGAGACCAAGTTAAGACCGAGTGCAAAGAAGTTCGAGTCCAAGACAAGGCCAAGTCCAAAAATATTTGAGTCAAGACCGAGTCCAGGACAGAAAAAACAAGTCGTATTTTATTATGGCAGAATTGGCGGACACCTTTGTTTGTCAGTGTGTGTGAATCAATGAAAATGAATGACGATAACATTAGTTTAGCAGGGTGTAGCAGTGTGTGATTGGTCATCAAGTGGCCAGTGTTCTAAACATAATAAAGACACCTAGACTCGGTCCAGACCAAAAGACAGATTTTTCGATACCAGTGGCAAAGACCGAGACAAGTCCAAGTCCAAATACCAGCGAGTCCGAGACAAGTTCGAGACCATAGAAAAAACATCTTGAGTCCGGACTCCAAGTCCAAGACCCGACTGCAGTACTACAGCCCTGGTTCCTAGCAGAACATTCTGAGTGCTGCGCCAAGCAACAGAATTGGGTGCGTTTTATGTCACAAAACATGCAGTCAGATCTCTCTGAAGGAGGACTTCCCAAGGTCCAAAGGCTTAGGTTGGACTTCTGTTCAACCAGTCACTGTTGGCCGTACGCCTGAAGTGTGCCCATTGGATGATTCCTCCATCATTTCTGAAGAATCACTCATGGTGATATTCAGAAATGGTCCACTGTGCGACATAGTGCATAATAGTGAACAGGCATCCAAACCTCAACTGTTAGCAAGGCGTTTGTGAAGTGTAGCGTTTTTAATCAGGCCACTCTGTGTGGTGTGTGGACACTTAACTGGTCATGTATACCTGTTCAGTCATTTCTCTCCTTGTTTTTTATTACATCCATAGTTTATACATTCATAAGATATACGTCACAACATGGAATCTGCAGGTCAATCACATTTTCCTGTTGAACAAGGTTGACGCTCTCTTGATGCCTCGTACCGGACGCTGATTAAAAAATGCAGAGTAAATGCTTATTGTTGACCTATTTTCACACGATTCACCCTTTATTTGTTTCTCCAGGAATTACAAAATCAAAACAAAGGCAGATTGAGGAGGAGCTCTTCCTACTGCCGGGCTACAAGTCGTTCTGTCCCACAGTGGATTACTTGATTACTTGAACAAACAACCACAGCTTTGTTTTGCTGTCATATTTTCACGTGCCCCCGTTTGCACACTCAGAACAAGGGATGCGTGGACTCAAACATCAAAACAATCCCATTTCAACCGCTGTCCTCCAGATATGGACTTCAGGGGCGTTGGTTGTTTACTCCAAAGCGCAGTGGTTCTCCTCACAACCCCGGTCCATGGAGGACAGCTAGCTCCTGCTGAAGGGTTGTGGTATTCTGGGCTCGCCATGCAGACCTTTGAGAACATCTGCACCGACGTCTCTCTCCTGCTCTGCACCGTGGGACAGAGCTGTGGGCTTGCAGGAGTGACTGTGTGAACTCTGACCCCACGGCCCTACAGGAAGATCATTCTCTCCACTGTCCCGACGCCACAAAGACAGACATCAGTGGAAACAACGCAAAGTTACTGAATGTTAACTCCTCCCATGAGAGTTGTGTGGTGAAAACAAATGGGCCTCTGATGAAGGATAGATAATAGGTTTATAATTGGCAATAGGCTGACTCATAACAGGAAAATAAACCCAATTGGATTTCACAGTGTCTCATCAATTGTAAAGCGGGATGGTTTTTCTTGGTGAACTTTTGGACTCCGTACTATATCATCTCGTCTGTAAACAGCCGTCACCATTTCTCGTCTATTGCTTCATGCATCTAGATAATTATAAAAAAGGATTATGTTTGGCACAGTTTGGCAACATAGCAGCCTATAGGCTACAGACAGAACACTGGGTGTGGGGGAGTTGGTTATAAACTACAAGCACACGCAAAAATGGATCATTAAAAGCTTTGAAAGAATACAAAGAACAAACAGAGTAGTATTTCACAGTAAAGTACATATTTATCACTCGGAGTGCCTCGAGATCTTGAGTTTCTTTTTATACCATTTCATCCTCATGCTTTTATTTTGAAAAAGAAAAGATCTGATTACTGCTCTGTGTGAATATAATTTTGCTTGAAAAGAAAAAAATTGCTTAAAAGATGCTTAAAAATAACCTCCAAACTCTCTCTCTTGATACACACACACACACATGCTCACACTCACACACACGCACACACTTCCTGTCAGTGCAGCTTTGTGAACCAAAAGTTGTCATAAAAAAAGGCTTTGACATTGATGCCTTGGCACGAGGTCTGCGGAGCGAGGAAGCACTTGAATCTAGTGGTGCTGGAGCGAGTACACCCCCCCATCGGAGAGGAGGGGGCCGGGGGGTGGGGAGGACAAAAACAAAATGGCGCTGATATGAATGTTTGTGCTCAGGGGGGTGGGGCTAGGGGGCGGGGCCGGTGGGGCTAGAACTGGGAGGTCTCGGTGAAGGAGATGGCGTCAGACTCCACGGTGAAGCCCCCGTTGACGTAGGACTTCTTCTCGCTGTCGTCGTGGTCTCCTGCGGCC
>JAXIVH010000086.1:250356-257856 GCA_036785325.1 Urophycis tenuis | reverse complement strand
TGCCACATAGCGTCCAGAGTCAGCCCATGCTCCGGCTGCTAATCCGATTCTCTGAACGGCATGTATACTCGGACAAGTGATCCGGTCTTACGCATGTCATTATCTGATCCGATCAGAAATTCGAATTTCTTGCTGCATGTAAACGTACTGACTGGAGACTCAGGGCCTCATTTACTAACATTTGCGATCGCAGCGTAATCTGCGCCAGCGCCGAGCCGTTATTTGCGCAGCATTCGTCACCGCACTTTACGTTGTATTTATCAAACCCGTACTTCATCAGGCAATCAGCGCCATACTCCGCCCTAGTGTAATTAGCGCACCGTTAAAAGAAGGGAGAATGGGCCTGCGTGTTTGCGTAACCATGGACAATCCAAGAAAAAGAAAAAAAAGTTCAGCGACCAGGAAGTGGAGCTATTGGTACATGAAGTGTCGGCCAACATCCAGATTTTGCTCTTACAACAGCTGCCATGTCCTTGTTTACAGGCTCAAGCAAAACCCGCTTCCTGGTTTACACCTGCTTTTATGAGGCGGAGATTTGCGCTCCAATTAGAGTCGCGCACTTCTCAGGCAATCTTAGTAAATACCACGCAATACATAATAAGGTGCACTTAACGCGTTACCTCCCAGCTCTTTGCGATTCACTCCCACTTCCCCTGATACACTCCCATTTATGCATATACTGTATATGAGGCGGGATGCGCAACTTGCCTATCGCCTCTTCAGAGGCAGGCTATTTGCGCATTTACCCCGTTGCGCCACGTTAGTAAATACGGTTCCATGTTTTTACGCCTATTTTACCCGCAAATTACGCTAGAAATGGGCGCAATTCTGTTAGTAAATGAGGCCCTCAGACTCACTGGAGACACAGACTCACTGGAGACAAAGACTCACTGGAGACTCAGACTCACTGGAGACAAAGACTCACTGGAGACAAAGACTCACTGGAGACTCAGACTCACTGGAGACACAGACTCACTACACACACAGACTCACTACACACACAGACTCACTGGAGACACAGACTCACTGGAGACACAGACTCACCGGAGACACAGACTCACTACAGACACAGACTCACTGGAGACACAGACTCACTGGAGACAAAGACTCACTGGAGACACAGACTCACTAGAGACACAGACTCACTGGAGACAGACTCACCAGAGACACAGACTCACTAGAGACACAGACTCACCACAGACACCAGAGGAGGGAGAGGAATGTGCCGCTAACCGAGACAGAGCGCCCAGTAGAGGCGCCGCGAGGTGCAACTCGTCCAGGGCTGTCTGGTATCGTTTTGTGTGTACGAAGGGCCATGGATTATCGGGATTGCTATTATCGTGATGAACATCCTTATTCATATCGTGAGAGAGGTCCAGAGCCAGGGACAGAGATTTACCATTTATTTATTTAGCTGCTCTGGTCATTAACAGGACTGCTGTGATGTTGATGTCAGGGGCATGATCTCATTCTGGGCCCTGCTAACTCCTCAGGTTAGTAGGGTCCAAGAGTCCTATTGACGCTCTGGTAGGCGATTTGGAGAAACCAGCCAGACTACATTAGATTTTGAAGGTCTCCCAGCAAAAAAAACAATCCAGCCTCTGCAAGACTGCGGCCGAAATTCCTGTGGGACAGGAACGCATCGTCGTGTACGCCTACCACCATGACCGCCATCATTGTAGTTGTAAACCTACTGCCACGACCGCCATCATTGCAGTTGTACACCTACCACCACGACCGCCATCATTGTAGTTGTACACCTACCGCCACGACCGCCATCATTGTAGTTGTACACCTACCGCCACGACCGCCATCATTGTAGTTGTACACCTACCCCCACGACCGCCATCATTGTAGTTGTACACCTACCGCCACGACCGCCATCATTGTAGTTGTACACCTACCTCTACGACCGCCATCATTGTAGTTGTACACCTACCTCTACGACCGCCATCATTGTAGGTGTACACCTACCCCCACGACCGCCATCATTGTAGTTGTACATCTACCGCCACGACCGCCATCATTGTAGTTGTACACCTACCTCCACGACCGCCATCATTGTAGTTGTACACCTACCTCTACGACCGCCATCATTGTAGTTGTACACCTACCTCTACGACCGCCATCATTGTAGTTGTACACCTACCGCCACGACCGCCATCATTGTAGTTGTACACCTACCTCTACGACCGCCATCATTGTAGTTGTAACCCTACCTCTACGACCGCCATCATTGTAGTTGTACACCTACCTCTACGACCGCCATCATTGTAGTTGTACACCTGCCTCTACGACCGCCATCATTGTAGGTGTACACCTACCTCCACGACCGCCATCATTGTAGTTGCTAGCGGTGAGGCTGTGGTAGCGTTGTCCAGCAGAACCTTTGGCATTGACGGTGGGAGCTCCACGCGCTTCGTCTTGTACTGGGAAAACAGGGTGGGAGAAAACACCAGTCACCGGTTATTATTCAATAGCATTTCCATAGGAATAGGCGTTCACACGTCAAGGGCCAAACTAGAGATCCAACTGAAGTGGTTTATGCACGGCCCAATGATGCAGACCAACTGCCCTCTCCACACTGCAGGGCGTTGACACACAGGAAGGGTGGTTTACTATCATGGCTGTTTTTCTACATGAATGGGCGCTGGACTGGAGGCAGTAAAACGGAGAAGCCCATTTCATGGCATGCAGTGTCTGTGTGAAGAGATAAGTGCCTCCCGGCCGTCCTGCCTTGGTTCCGCAGCGCTCCGGGGGGCTTACCTGCGCAAAGCACGCCTGCACCAGGTTCTCAGGGAACATGTTTCTGTGGAGGACATCAGAGGAGGTTAACTCACAGGGAATCGTATGCGATGGTGGCGTTCTGTTAGAACGACGTGTGATTGATGTACGAGAGCTTCCCTCCTAAACGACACGACAAATCATTTCAACGTCAGAACAAAATGATGTGAAAATTAATTATACGTGTGTTGGAGGGAATTCAAGTCAATTTGAGCACCAAAATATAATCCTTTCAAACGTTTTTTTAAACTTTGAACCAGAAACTTTGATTGGAGCATTCTTGACGGCCCGCGGTTGCCATGGTACCTGACAAGGTCCAGGATGGTGTCCACGGTGGTCACGTTGGGCGTGGTCCCGGTGCTGCCCATGTGCTCGGGCGTCTGGGACACGCCGGGCTTGATGGAGATCACCAAGATGATACCTGGGAACCAGGGCCAGCCGCTGGTAAGTCTCCATGGTAAGTCTCCATGGTAAGTCTCTATGATAAGTCTCCATGGTAAGTCTCTATGGTAAGTCTCTATGGTAAGTCTCCATGGTAAGTCTCCATGTTAAGTCTCCATGGTAAGTCTCTATGGTAAGTCTCTATGGTAAGTCTCTATGGTAAGTCTCCATGTTAAGTCTCCATGGTAAGTCTCTATGGTAAGTCTCTATGGTAAGTCTCTATGGTAAGTCTCCATGTTAAGTCTCTATGGTAAGTCTCTATGGTAAGTCTCTATGGTAAGTCTCCATGTTAAGTCTCTATGGTAAGTCTCTATGGTAAGTCTCTATGGTAAGTCTCCATGTTAAGTCTCTATGGTAAGTCTCTATGGTAAGTCTCTATGGTAAGTCTCTATGGTAAGTCTCTATGGTAAGTCTCTATGGTAAGTCTCCATGTTAAGTCTCTATGGTAAGTCTCTATGGTAAGTCTCTATGGTAAGTCTCTATGGTAAGTCTCCATGTTAAGTCTCTATGGTAAGTCTCTATGGTAAGTCTCCATGGTAAGTCTCCATGTTAAGTCTCTATGGTAAGTCTCTATGGTAAGTCTCTATGGTAAGTCTCTATGGTAAGTCTCCATGTTAAGTCTCTATGGTAAGTCTCTATGGTAAGTCTCCATGGTAAGTCTCTATGGTAAGTCTCTATGGTAAGTCTCTATGGTAAGTCTCTATGGTAAGTCTCCATGGTAAGTCTCTATGGTAAGTCTCTATGGTAAGTCTCCATGTTAAGTCTCTATGGTAAGTCTCTATGGTAAGTCTCTATGGTAAGTCTCTATGGTAAGTCTCCATGGTAAGTCTCTATGGTAAGTCTCCATGTTAAGTCTCCATGGGAGCCACTGGTAAGTCTCCAGTCTGGTGAGTCTCCCCATCACCATGTGTTAACTCAGGTTAACTGGTGTGAACTGGTGTTAACTCAGGTTGACTGGTGTGAACTGGTGTTAACTCATGTGAACTCAAGTTAACTGGTGTTAACTCATGTTAACTGGATTTAACTGGTGTTAACTCACATTAACTCATGGTAACTGGTGTTAACTGGTGTTAACTGGTTTTAACTGGTGTTAACTCATGTTAACTGGTTTTAACTGGTGTTAACTCATGTTAACTGGTTTTAACTGACTTTAACTGGTGTTAACTCTTGTTAACTCATGGTAACTGGTGTTAACTGGTGTTAACTCATGTTAACTGGTGTTAACTGGTTTTAACTGGTGTTAACTCATGTTAACTGGTTTTAACTGGTGTTAACTCATGTTAACTGGTTTTAACTGACTTTAACTGGTGTTAACTCTTGTTAACTCATGGTAACTGGTGTTAACTGGTGTTAACTCATGTTAACTGGTGTTAACTGGTTTTAACTGGTGTTAACTCATGTTAACTGGTTTTAACTGGTGTTAACTCATGTTAACTGGTTTTAACTGACTTTAACTGGTGTTAACTCTTGTTAACTCATATTAACTGGTGTTAACTGGTGTTAACTTGTGTTAACTGGTTTTAACTGGTGTTAACTTGTGTTAACTGGTGTTAACCGGTGTTAACAGATTCTAACTGGTGTTAACTGGAGGCCAATGACGGAGCCCTCATTGCGTCTCTCACCCAGGACCACGGCGATGATGGTGGTGGAGAAGTAGTAGACCACGGCCCGCAGGCCGATCTTCCCCGACACCTCAGAGTCCAGCGCCGCGATGCCTGTGAGCACAGAACCAGCACTCTGCTAGAGCACATGGACCTTCACGTTCCTACAAGTGGAACATACAATTCTACCGGTATGCAATCGATGTGATCTATTAGGGACTACGAATGACAAAGCAGAGGTGATCACATCTTATGCATGTGGGTTATTGGCGTGTGCTATTGACACACACACACTCACCTGTGACCCCCCCCCCCCCCCCTGGCTAGGCTAGCTCACCTATGACCACCCCCCCTCCCCCCGTGGCTAGGGTAGCTCACCTGTGACCACGCCCCCCCTCCCCCCGTGGCTAGGCTAGCTCACCTGTGACCACCCCCCCTCCCCCCATGGCTAGGCTAGCTCACCTGTGACCACGCCCCCTCCCCCCATGGCTAGGCTAGCTCACCTGTGACCACGCCCCCTCCCCCCATGGCTAGGCTAGCTCACCTGTGACCACGCCCCCTCCCCCCATGGCTAGGCTAGCTCACCTGTGATCATGCTGGACATGATGAGCGGTAGGATGATCATCTTGAGCATCCGCATCAGGATCTCCCCGGGGAAGCCGAAGTACTGCTGGTCCAGGTGGGACAGGGAGGTGTACTCCCTCACCAGCAGGCCCAGGCCGATCCCTGGAACACAAGGCGGACACCCGGCACTCAGCTGGCCTCAAGCTGGGCTCTCCAAGCTCAGGCTAGCCTCGGATGAAGCAGTGGTGGTAGCATGATGCTATTTCCATCACACAGGCACAGCGCTATAAGGGCTATACATATACTGTATATATATCTGCTCCACACATAGCAGTGATATGAACGGCTGGACGGTGTGCCTTTTCCCTCGGCTCAGCGCTCACAGTGATAACATGCAGTGCTGGAGGACAGTGTGGCCTCACCGCTGGTGATACATCACAGTGGAACACTACGTGATTGTGTAGTCACAGTCGTGTCACCGCAGTCCGACACAATCACCACGACCCGGGAGACAAAGTGCACCCTGGTGGTGAAGGGAGAGTCAGCCATCTTTATTTTGAGTGTGTGGTGGTCTGAGGTCTGATGGGGGGGGGCAGGCGGCGACTGCTGTGCTCTGCTGTCGGAGGTACTGCGCACAGTCGCACACCTTTCTCACACTTTGACCAGACATGACAGAGATGAACCCGGGAAGGGGTGTGAGGTGGGCCAAAGAAAATAGCCAAGGGGAAATAATACAACTGATTCAAAAACACAGTTGGTCACCTGGTTAGGCACCCCAGGACCTCCACCAGCCAGAGGACTCAAAGGACTTCAGTGAGAAAAGAGGTGAACCTCTGTGGGAGGTCCTGCACCTTCTCTCACCACGACCAGAGTGGTGATGTTCTGTGTACACCAGGGTGATGCTGAGGTGTTGTGATTGGTGATGTTGTCTAAGTGGTTGTGAGTATTGCGGTTGTCTGTTTGTGCGTCTGATGATTGCAGAATCAAACATGACAAATTCAATGACACGAATGAGTATATTTCTGCCTGTCCGTCAAAAGACTGGACCGAAATGTAAGAATGCTCCTCACGCTTCTCCATGTTCCTGCTGCTGATCAGCCGTGGAGGTCAACACGTTGTTAGTGGTGAGCCCAGAGGTCTCCCGCCCCATGGGGCTCCGTCTGTGCAGGAGGCCGCAGAGATGGTCCACACCCCCCTGAAGACGGCCCGGTCCTCGCTTGGCGAGCAGCCCCCATAAAATCCCTGTTCATCTGGACTGGTTTGCTTTTGCTGATACTCTCCAAATAGCAACACTCTGTCCAGTGTAATAGCGAGGGGGTATATTAGGCGTTTTATGACCCCTGGGTAAATATGGGCACACCACAAAAAGGCTCAAGTGATGAGAAGCATCAATCTCTTAGAAGAATGGAAGAGGTGGCCAACTGTCCAACACTGCTCAACCCTGAGACGTTCAGCCCGTCTGGGCGTATTCAGGAGGTTCTCCTGATGCCAGGGGAAAGTCCGCCAGCTAGATTACTGTGCAGCTTGTCAGCTGTTTAACAGGCTGTGATGATGTGATGTACGGGCATCATAAACATATAGGAGATATATGTTTTAGTGGCCACCTTTGAATCATGTGAGGGCACGTGAAATGAGTGATAAAAATGCTCAGAAAATACCCCCCATCCCCCCCTGCACATTATTTTTGTTATGGAAGATATGAGGTTTTAGATTCTAACATTGTAGCCTACTGTACGTATTATTAATTTCTCCAGATAGCGTTGCGTTATATTTGATTGTGGTTCCATTGATTTCATATCGGTGTAGGGAAAATACATGCCGGCGTGCATTAACTATCAACAGATGAGACGCCAAGTAAAATCCGCTCTTTCGCACGCAGTGCATCACGTTTGCTAGCGACACGGGCCTGCATCTGGTTCACTGACATACAATATGGAGATTCTGCGTGACAGATGTTTTTGTTCGATTCCTAACACCAACAGTGGTTCGTCATATCCGCGCTAAGGTGCAACGGTAGTGCGCTGCGCTGCTACATCAGTCACCATCCGCGGACTCCAGACTGTGCAGACAGTCACCGACGACAGACTTCAGTCTGGTCACGTTCGAGTGA
>JAXIVH010000086.1:232856-247856 GCA_036785325.1 Urophycis tenuis | reverse complement strand
CTATTTCCAAGATAAAATTGACTCCATTAATAACACAATTCTCTCCATGCCACCCACTGCTGTGGAGCTGCCATCACCTGTCCTTCCAGTCACTGGTCTCTCCATCTTTGCTCCAACCAACACAGCTGCTGTGACTGAATTGGCCAACCAGATGAGGAACACCACCTGCTCTCTTGACCATCTCCCAACACCTTTGGTCAAGATCTGCCTACCTGCCTTGGTGCCTTCCATCACAGCCATCATCAATACATCCCTCAGCACCGGGATAGTTCCAGATGAACTCAAACATGCAGCTGTCACTCCCGTTCTCAAGAAAGTAGGTGCAAACCCATCCGAGCTGTCTAACTTCAGGCCCATTTCCAACCTCCCCTTTCTGGCCAAAGTCCTAGAGCGTGTTGTCTCCAGCCGACTACAACAGCACCTGACTGACCAAGACCTTCTAGAACCCTTCCAGTCTGGCTTCAGAGCAAGACACAGCACTGAGATGGTCCTAGTGAGGGTCACCAACGACCTGCTGCTGTCTGCTGACTCTGGTGCTAACTCCATCCTGATCCTCCTGGACCTGAGTGCAGCATTTGATACGGTCAACCACAACATCCTCCTGGACCGTATGAAGGACCTCCTCGGCCTAACTGGATCAGCTCTTGAATGGTTTCGCTCCTACCTCTCTGGTCGCTCCCATCATGTCACCATTGGGTCCAGCATGTCAGAAAGCATGATGATTCACCAAGGTGTTCCACAAGGCTCGGTCCTTGGGCCGTTGCTCTTCTCCATCTACATGCTTCCACTGGGTAGCATCATCCGAAAATACGGCCTTGGCTACCACTGTTATGCTGATGACAGACAACTATATGTGTCCACCACCAACAGCAACATTCAAAAAGCCACCTCACTCCTCGCCAGCTGCCTGCAGGATATCAAAGCCTGGATGCAACTAAGCTTTCTCCAATTAAACTGTGGCAAAACAGAGGCGATCCTCCTTGGCACCAAGACCACGCTAAAACAGCTTGCTAATTTTTCTCTGGATATTGATGGCGTCCAGGTCCTCCCCTCAACACAGGTTCGCAACCTGGGAGTCTACCTTGACAGCCAGCTCTCGTTTGAGGCTCACATCAAGCAGGTCACAAAAGTCTCCTTCTTCCATCTGAGGAATATTGCTCGCATTCGCCGTTACCTCTCACAACCTGCTGCAGAGCGCCTCATCCACGCTTTCATATCCTCCCGCTTGGACTACTGCAACGCCCTTCTTATGGGAGCAACGGACAAGACCATCAACCGGCTGCAGTACGTCCAAAACTGTGCTGCTAGGCTCCTTACCCACACCTCTCCCCGTGAGCACATCTCCCCTGTGCTCTTCAAACTACACTGGCTCCCCATCCACCAACGTATTAACTACAAGGTCCTTGTACTTGCTTACCAAGCCATCCACTCCAGCAGTCCATCCTATCTCTCAGAACTCATCACTGTATCCCGGCCCACACGCACCCTTCGCTCTTCTAACTCCACCACCCTTCTACAGCCTCGCTACAGGCTAGTCACCATGGGAGGACGGGCCTTCAGCTGTGCTGCACCTGCACTCTGGAACAATCTCCCCACCTCCGTTAGAGAGGCCAAGTCCATTTATTCTTTCAAATCACTCCTCAAAACTCACATTTTTAAAATCACGTACAAGAACTTCATATGACTTCATATGATTTTTTATTTTTTTTTATTTTTTTTATTATTATTTTTTGTTGTTGTTGTTGTTGTTGTTGTGAAGCGCATTGGGTCCTAGAAATGCGCTATACAAGACTGATTTATTATTATTATTATTATTATTATTACACACGACCACGGATGCTCCTATACCTTCTACCGGAAGGCAGGAGGCTGAACAGACTGTGTGTGGGGTGGCTGGTGTTGCTCACAATCCAGGTCGCTCTCCGGGTGAGGTGGGTGGTGTATGTGTCCTTCAAGGAAGGGAGTGGGGCACCAATGATCCTACCAGCTGTGTTCACTATGTGTTGCAGTGTTTTCCTGCTGTGTTGAGTGCAGCCACCGCCCCACACAGTGATGCAGCTGGACAGGATGCTTTCAATGGTGCTCCGGTAGAATGTTTTCAGAATGGGTATGGGAGCCTTAGCTCGCTTAAGCTTACGGAGGAAGTAGAGGCGCCGCTGGGCCTTCTTCACCAGTGATGCAGTGTTGGTGGTCCAGGAGAGGTCCTCACTGACGTGCACCCCCAGGTGCTGCTCAGTCTCTCCACAGCAGCACCATCGATGGTCAGTGGTGAGTGTTCAGTCTGGCCTCTCTGGATGTCCACCACAATCTCCTTGGTTTTGCTGACATTCAGCAGGAGGTTTTTGTGTCTGCACCACTTGGTTAGAAGGTCGACCTCCTCCCTGTAGTGGTTCTCGTTGTTTTTGGTGATGAGACCCACCAAAGTTGTATCGTTCGCAACTTCACCATGTGATTGGAGCTGTAGGTTGGTGTGCAGTCGTGAGTCAGCAGAGTGAAGGGCAGGGGACTGAGCACACAGCCTTGGGGGACCCCTGTGCTGAGTGTGATGCTGCTCAAGGTGTTGTTGCCGACTCATACTGCTTGTGGCCTCTCACTGAGGAAGTCCAGTAGCCAGTTGCAAAGGGAGGTGTTGAGCCCCAGCTGGTCCAGTTTGCAGATGAGTTGTTGAGGGATTATGGTATTGACGGCTGAGCTAAAGTCTATGAAAAGCATTCTCACATATGAGTCTGCTTTTTCCAGGTGGGTGAGGGCTGGGTGGAGAGCAGAGGAGATTGTGTCCTCTGTGGAACGTTTTGCACGGTATGGGAAATGGGAGGGGTCCTGGATGGGGGGGGCTTGATGTGAGACATGACTAACCGTTCAATGCACTTCATGATGATGGGGGTCAGTGCCACAGGGCCATAGTCATTGAAGCAGGATGGAGCAGGTTTCTTTGGCACAGAAAACTGCTCCATCCTGCTTTAATGCATTGCGGGATCATGTTGTGCAATGTGTTTTTGAGATCGAAGACAAATTGCCCGCAATTAACTTAAAATGTAATTCAATGGGTGAAAGGCAAAAGGTCGAATTAAGAAAGAAACAATATTTATTGACATCGGTGATCCTGGACACAAGCTTGACTGTTTATATTAGAAGGTCCAACATATTTCCGTGTTATAAACGCGCGGTGTGAAAGGGATTTGGCCTACGCTGGCATTACTGTAATCAAGCCAGAAAAAGAGAACTGGTTGAATTCAGCATTTTTTGGACGAACAAGACATAATGACATAAACGCATAAAGAATTTATTTGTAAGGCTACAGCGCCACTTACTGGCCGGTCAGATAAATGCAGCACTAGACCAGTACTCATCAGCCTGACCGTCCACTGGATTCTTACTGCCTGTTTACCCACTCAACATTTATTTTAGTTTTATTCTGCCTATTTGGTAGCTATTGCTCCCTTAGTCATGTATGTATTAAAGTATACATACATGGATGGATCGTCATACTTCTCTGGTTTTATGTGAGTGAAGTCGAATACCTAAGTATTCCGTTTTGTGTGAAAGGCCGAGATCGCTACTTCCCCACCTCCTTCTGTCTCTCCCCCCTCCCCTCCCGTCGTTATGCTTGTAATGCAACTTGAAGTATGTTTTCACTGATTATCCCTTTGCATGTGAATTACTATTCCTAGAAATGTGCACACGCTATTACAACAACAACAACAACAACAACAACAACAACAACAACAACAACAATAGTGCTTTTCAAAAACGAAGATTTTAATAAAGGTAACTGATACAGGATTATGAAAATTATGAACATGGAATTGACAGTATAAGATAAGATAAGATAAGGTAAGATAAGATAAGATAAGGCAAGGCAAGATTAGATAACGGCTACTATACGAATCCCATCAGAAGGTCCACCACTGCAACAGTCGCATAAATAGGATGTGTGCTGCATGATGCACATGACAGAAGGACCAGGATACATGGACGGATGATGGCCATGACCCCCCCCCCCCCCCTTCAGTCATCACAGCCAGTCACCCAACAGGCCAATCACCTCCCACAACTCGAGGTCCTATCAAAAGCCCTCTCCTCCTCTTCTCCCTCGGCACGAGCGCTGCTGGGGACCCCTGCTCTGTCCCGGTGTCTTTCTGTCTGGGCTCTCCTGCTGACAGCGACCAGGGCTGCTGGGGACCCCTGCTGTGTCCGGGTGTCTCTTCCTGTCTGGGCTCTGACGCTCCTGCTGACAGCGACCAGGGCTGCGGGGCTTGTGTGTGTGGACGTGTGCGGAGGGAAAAATGCCATCACGATAGCTTCAATTATTTCCACACACACACACATACACACACACACACACACCCACACGCACGCACGCACACACACCCACACTTTACAGCCAGCAGATCTTAAAGCGGGACTGTCTGACGGGCTAGCTTCTAGGCGTCGCGGGTGTTGCTAGCTGCAGAGCTAACCCAATACATTCACCATTTCAAGAGGGGAACATCATTGAATAAAGTGGATTATTTCCGTGTGGAAGCTGGGGGAAACCGCCTCTCCGTGGACCTAGCCCCGGACATCTTCTCCATTTCAGTCGCAGTTGTCAGGACATATCGCGGCGATGGGTAAGTCGACGATTAGCTCGGCGTGCTAACGAGCTAGCCGTGTCGCCTGGGTTTGAATGTAAGGCGTGTGTTCATGGGTGGCGTGGTGACATGGCCCGGGGCTTTACTCGCAGTGCTGGATAAAACCCAGTCATGGGCATTGATTTAAAAGTAAAACTTAAACTGAACGTTGACACCCCGTCTGTCGCCTGGTTCACACACTCGGGTGGGGTAGCCGGAACAGACCCCGGCAACATCCCATTCATTCGTCTCTCTATGTGATTTTTGACCAAACGTCATCATAACCATGTTGAAATGGATACCCGTCCTCGTCGATGTGGGGATGCATTTCCTATCAATGCACAACATTGCGTTCTGCTCGCATGTGTCGATTGCTTTTGAAGAGCTGATGTGCGTTGGTGGAAATGGCAGTGATGGTTCAGGAGGTGGAGGACTTCATCTCCTCAGCTGTTATGCAATACCCTGCACAGCTGCACTGGGCTGAGGGAAATGGCTATTCTATCACAGTCGGGTTACTAAACAAGTCGGTCCGTAGTGTTTTATATATGATGAAATAATCATGCATCCACTGAGCTCTGAACGTGGAAAAGTCTGATGTATGATATAATGTGGCATCCATGGCTACTCTGTGATAGTAATCGGGGCGTAGGTTGAGGTAATTTACTTACTCTGAAACAATCTGATAATGCCGACAAACGGCGATTTTGCTGAAGACCAGCAATTATAAATGAATATCTGCATTAGCATTTTTATCTTTCTGTCACATTGATGTTATTTTCAAACTGAACCCAGTTCAGTAACATTGGCATCACTGGTTTGTTGTCACAGACATGGTATTACAACGTCCACCTTGTTGTTATGATGTCATTCTTTTGCCTGTTTGTGAGAACGGTAGGCCTTATTCTTTCATCTACTGAGAGCCCGTGAGGGAGTGTTGGTTGAACAAACCCAACCCACAATGAGCAGATGTTCCAGCCTGTGTTCCCTGGAGAACATACGAGCATTGATACACTGTTCAACACAGGGCCGTGTCCGGGCCGTGTCCGGGCCGTGTCCGGGCCGTGTCAGGGCCGTGTCAGGGCCGTGTCCGGGCCGTGTCCGGGCCGTGTCCGGGCCTTGTCAGGGCCGTGTCAGGGCCGTGTCAGGGCCGTGTCCGGGCCGTGTCCGGGCCGTGTCCGGGCCGTGTCAGGGCCGTGTCCGGGCCGTGTCAGGGCCGTGTCAGGGCCGTGTCCGGGCCGTGTCAGGGCCGTGTCCGGGCCGTGTCAGGGCCGTGTCAGGGCCGTGTCAGGGCCGTGTCAGGGCCGTGTCCGGGCCGTGTCAGGGCCGTGTCCGGGCCGTGTCAGGGCCGTGTCGCCGGCCGCCTTGGGCACACATGCGGTCTGCCCGGACGAGGTTTGACGCAGGCCTTTGGTTCTTCATCCCCTGATGTCGTTGTCCTTTTTGTTGTCTGCTTTGCCCCTCTCTCTCCCCTGTAGACCATCTCAGTGAAGCCCTGGAGAAGTTGAAGCTGGGAGCTGGCAGCAGAGCCCCAGACAGCGTGGAGGGCAGCCTGGACTGTTTGCTGAAAGCACTCGCACACAACAGTAAGTAGTGGACGACCGTGTGGACCTTACGACATCCTGATGATGATGATGATGATGATGATGATGATGATGATGATGATGAACCACTGCCAAAAGAACCCTGGTGGAGCCTGAATGCCTGGGCCTCGGTCCAGTGGCCCATCATACCGTGGCCCTGCTAATTGATGACACGGTCTCCCTGCTTGCTCTTGGCCCCCGTGCACGTCTCAAGGTCTGAGACGGGCCGGGTCACCGCTCAGGTTCTGAGATTCGTCATCTGACAGTCTCATCGTTGATGAGCTCTGATCCGAACAGGGCGGTCCGCTTTCTTTTAGCGGCGCTCTCTTTATGCTTCCTTGAGGGATGAACTCACTAATGGTGTACCAATGTAATGATGTACTGGTGTAATGGTGTATTGGTGTACTGGTGTACAGATGTAATGGTATACCAGTGTATTGGTGTACGAGTGTAATGGTGTACCGGTGTATTGGTGTACTGGTGTACAGATGTAATGGTATACCAGTGTATTGGTGTACGAGTGTAATGGTGTACCGGTGTATTGGTGTACTGGTGAACTGGTGTACCGATGTAATGGTATACCAGTGTATTGGTGTACTGGTGTATTGGTGTACTGGTGTACCGATGTAATGGTATACCAGTGTATTGGTGTACGAGTGTGCTGGTGAAATGGTGTCCCAGTGTAATGGTGTACTGGTGTAATGGTATACCAGTGTACTGGTGCAATGGTGTACCAGTATAATGGTGTAATGGTGTACCAGTATACTGGTGAACCGGTGTAATGGTGTACACGTATGGTGTAATGGTGTACCAGTATAATGGTGTGCTGGTGTAATGGTGTACACGTATAATGGTGTACTGGTCTAATGGTGTACCAGTATAATGGTGTACCGGTATACTGGTGTAATGGTGTACACGTATAATGGTGTACTGGTTTAATGGTGTACCAGTATAATAGTGTACCGGTGTAATGGTGTTCCAGTATAATAGTGTACTGGTGTAATGGTGTACCAGTATAATGGTGTACTGGTGTAATGGTGTACCAGTATAATGGTGTACTGGTGTACCGGTATAATGGTGTAATGGTGTACCAGTGTACTGGTGTAATGGTGTGCCAGTATAATGGTGTACCGGTGTAATGGTGTTCCAGTATAATGGTGTACTGGTGTAATGGTGTACCAGTATAATGGTGTACTGGTGTAATGGTGTACCAGTATAATGGTGTACTGGTGCACCAGTGTACTGGTGTAATGGTGTGCCAGTATAATGGTGTACCGGTGTAATGGTGTTCCAGTATAATAGTGTACTGGTGTAATGGTGTACCAGTATAATGGTGTAATGGTGTACCAGTATAATGGTGTACTGGTGTACCGGTATAATGGTGTACCAGTGTACTGGTGTAATGGTGTGCCAGCATAATGGTGTACCGGTGTAATGGTGTACCAGTGTACTGGTGAAATGGTGTCCCAGTGTAATGGTGTACTGGTGTAATGGTATACCAGTGTACTGGTGCAATGGTGTACCAGTATAATGGTGTAATGGTGTACCAGTGTACTGGTGTAATGGTGTGCCAGTATAATGGTGTAATGGTGTTCCAGTATAATAGTGTACTGGTGTAATGGTGTACCAGTATAATGGTGTAATGGTGAACTGGTGTACTGGTGTAATAGTGTACTGGTGTAATGGTGTACCGGTGTAATGGTGTACCAGTATAATGGTGTACTGGTGTACTGGCTGTGGGTTCTGTTTTGGTTTTGTAATATGACACAACTGTAAGGAGCGACCAGGTTGATGAAGACAATGCAGAAATCCTTCTTCCTGGTTCTTCGTTCAGGTAGAGAGATGTAGTGGTCAATATGCTGTTGGAATCTCCACCATGCTTATTGTATTCTGTGCTTTTACATAATATATCTTTATATATATATAACATTACGCAAAGACAGTTATATAATAGGAGTATATATATTTGAGAGTAAAGCCTATTTCATGGTGATGAATGTAAATTTGTAGTGTTGGCAAAATCAATAACTAATTATCCACAGCAAGCTTTTTTTTTGCATATTGTTGAAAAGTGCTTCTTAGTCTCTGCAAAAGGTGTGGTTTATACCATACCATAAGGTACAAGATTGACAAAAGGCTGTTTGGTGTTTTTCAAATGCACATGTTATTCTTGTATTGTATGTATTGTTGTGGATTTTGGGGAGAATTCACAGGGAGGGCAAATACTCAGAACGTTAATGCATTTTGAACCAACACATCCAGGCTTCAGCTCACTGCAGCCTGAGGTCGATCTTACAGATTACAACTCATCAAGGAGCTGGTCATGTGCAGAGGATGAGTGATCACTCAACCAAACACAAGTAGCATTCATGCGCCAGGCTGTTGTATAATATGACAGGCACACATTTGAAAATCAATGCATCCAGTCCATTTTCATCACAGCGGCGGTATGTTCTGGTCCGGACGCGAGCCGGCCTGTTTAACTGGGTTTGTGTGCACGCCAGGCGCCCAGAGTCTCAGCAGCACGGTGACACGGTGACTCAGGTCACAGTGGTTTCTGGTTCCCTGGACCCAGCCGGGCAGGGCCAGCCACGCCCCCGCCATCCCACGGCCCAGATTGGGGCGACGTTTTACAGCCGGGCCAGAACCCAGCTGGGGGGGTAATGCCTGGGTTTAAACCGTCAAGCGTCTATTCCTGTCGTCGCTCTTTCTGTTTTTTCTTTGGGGAGTGTTGGGTCTTGGTGATGAAGGCTCCTGGTGATGCTGGAAACATGTGATTATTACATTTATTTTTAGGAGGGGGGGGTGTGCACGTCTTGTTTATTCGGTGGGCTCCCAGATGACCGGGCAGCGCCGCATCCGACTGTACAATCCACGATGTGCAACACGATGTATTTATTCCATGTGTCACGAGAGCAGTCAGTGGAAATGCATCATCATGTTTTTATCGCACTGAAAACGGTTTCACCTCCCCGTAATAGGCCATTACCTCAACAGAGTCACTCTGTCTCCGGCAGTTCTCCCAACATGAGACTCTGTGACAACATCTAGCCCTGGTTTTCCCCCCACCCCCCCTCCAGATACAGAGGCCAGTATGAAGATCCAGGAGATGGGCATCCTCGCCACCCTTCCGTCACTGCTGTCCTGCCAGTCCGCCTGCACGCCCAAAGTAGCCAACATCATCGCCGAGGTGGCTAAAAATGGTGAGGTTCTCCATGTTGTTGAACACGGGTTCTCCATGTCCTCCCCGGACCCTCTCTCCCACAGGGCCGTTGTCTGAGGGCTGACGCAGGTGTCGCAGGTGAACTGTGTTTATAGACCGCTGAAGATCAGCCGGGTGCCCGCGCAGTGGGACATAGAAGTAGCAGCATTAGTGTTTTATGAGCCACACCTGCGTTTGTCCAAGAACGATAACTCTGAAGAAAGTCTTGTGAAACGAATGATCTTCCAGGTCTTGTAATGCACTGGTACAGGCAGAACCGGTTGGCAGACATTGATGCCGGCCGTACGATGGGTCACTTTGAAGAGACATACCCCCCCCGCGTGGGGTTAAAGGGGTGGTTTGGAATTTTGGACATAGGACCTCATTTCCAAGTAAGCCAGTGCGTTATTTATCATTGGAGACGTTTTCAACACATTTCATTCAGTTCTTCTAGTTGCAGAGTTAGCTGGTGCTAGGCTAGCACAAGTCAACGGTTTGGGCTAGCCTGCTAATAAAAACAGTGTCACCCACTCCACAGTACACCCGAGGCAAATACATTATAACGCCAGACTATCGATGTAAATGTCTGTGTTGATAGAGTAATGTCGGAAATAAAACCAACCTTGCATCGCATGAATCATTGCGTTTGAGGGACTAGTTTCTACCGGTAAGCTAGGTAATATCAGTCCACCACTGCTGTAGCCTCCTACCAGGAAGTATAACGCTGCTGCTGAGACACAAGTCCCTCAAAAAGCAATGCCATGCAAGGTTGGTTTCATATCTGTTTTTATCAGCAGGCTAGCTGAAAGTGTTGACCTGCGCTAACCTAGCACCAGCAAACTCTGCAACTAGAAGAACTGAATGGAATGTGTTGAAAACGTCTCCAATGATAAATAACACACAAGGTAACTTGGAAATGAGGTCCTATGTCCAAAATTCCGAACTACCCCTTTAATCTGCCGTTACCCTTGTATGTACGAGAATACGTTACTCTTATGTCAGAGAATACATTATTCTTATGTGAGAGAATACATTACTCTTATGTGAGAGAATACATTACTCTTATGTAACAGAATACGTTACTCTTATGTCAGAGAATACATTACTCTTATGTGAGAGAATACATTACTCTTATGTAACAGAATACGTTACTCTTATGTCAGAGAATACATTACTCTTATGTGAGAGAATACATTACTCTTATGTAACAGAATACGTTACTCTTATGTCAGAGAATACATTACTCTTATATGAGAGAATACATTACTCTTATGTAACAGAATACGTTACTCTTATGTCAGAGAATACATTACTCTTATGTGAGAGAATACATTACTCTTATGTAACAGAATACGTTACTCTTATGTCAGAGAATACATTACTCTTATGTAACAGAATACGTTACTCTTATGTGAGAGAATATATTACTCTTATGTGAGAGAATACATTACTCTTATATGAGAGAATACATTACTCTTATGTAACAGAATACGTTACTCTTATGTGAGAGAATACATTACTCTTATGTGAGAGAATACATTACTCTTATGTGAGAGAATACATTACTCTTATATGAGAGAATACATTACTCTTATGTAACAGAATACGTTACTCTTATGTGAGAGAACACGTTACTCTTATGTGAGAGAACACGTTACTCTTATGTGAGAGAATACATTACTCTTATATGAGAGAATACATTACTCTTATATGAGAGAATACGTTACTCTTATGTGAGAGAATACATTACTCTTATGTGAGAGAATACATTACTCTTATGTGAGAGAACACGTTACTCTTATGTGAGAGAATACGTTACTCTTATGTGAGAGAATACGTTACTCTTATGTGAGAGAATACGTTACTCTTATGTGAGAGAATACATTACTCTTATGTGAGAGAATACATTACTCTTATGTGAGAGAATACGTTACTCTTATGTGAGAGAATACATTACTCTTATGTGAGAGAATACGTTACTCTTATGTGAGAGAATACGTTACTCTTATGTGAGAGAATACATTACTCTTATATGAGAGAATACATTACTCTTATATGAGAGAATACGTTACTCTTATGTGAGAGAATACATTACTCTTATGTGAGAGAATACATTACTCTTATATGAGAGAACACGTTACTCTTATATGAGAGAACACGTTACTCTTATATGAGAGAATACGTTACTCTTATATGAGAGAATACGTTACTCTTATGTGAGAGAATACATTACTCTTATATGAGAGAATACGTTACTCTTATGTGAGAGAATATGTTACTCTTAAGAGAATACATTACTCTTATGTAAGAGATCTGTGGCCAGAACTTCTATGATTGTTTTCCTGTTTCATATCGCGTAAATGAGCAAACAAGGTTATGTGATGATGGAAGGGATCTTTAGCCCGCGGGGCGTTTTTAATTTGTCTGAGGATATGGAAATCCTCTCCTCCTCCTCTCCTCATGGCCTCCTCCACCTCCTACTTCTGTCATCTCATCATTACCTTCTACTCCTCTCCTCTCCTCATGGCCTCCTCCTCCTCCTCTCCTCATGGCCTCCTCCACCTCCTACTTCTCTCATCTCATCATTACCTTCTACTCCTCTCCTCTCCTCATGGCCTCCTTTTCCTTCCTGTAGGGCTAATGAGTGTCCTCTCACACCATGGAGGTGACTGGAGATGTGGGGGGGGGGGGGGGGGGTAGGGCTAATGAGTGTCCTCTCACACCATGGAATCATCAGAATCAGAACAATTTATTGCCATTTTTGCTAAACAAAATAGGAATTTGACTCAGCGTTCCAATGTGTGCATCAACGAATACAGTGCAGCAGGACAGGACAGTGCAAACAGGACAGTAACAGGACAATTTGAGAGAACATGGTGATGGGTGATGAGGTATAGGATACAGAGAATACAGAGTAAAGTGCAAGTGCATAATTGAGTCCAGTGTGATTACTAGTCCTGGACCAGTATCACAGGGAGGAGGGAAGGGGGGGGGGGGGGGGGGTTGGTAGCCAGACTCGTTTACCAGCCTGACGGCTGAGGGGAAAAAACTAAGTCTGTGACGGGTCCTAGCAGTTCCAGGCAGCCGCAACCTTCTCCCAGAAGGAAGCGGGGTGAAGAGGTTGTGACCTGGGTGCGAGGGGTCGGCCATGATCTTTTTTGCCCTTCTCAGAGCCCTGGTGTCATGTAGGGACTTGAGGGAGGGCAAGGGAACGCCGATCACCTTCTCCGCCGATCGAATCACCCGCTGCAGCCTGGCCTTGTCCTTGACCACCGCAGCAGGGAACCAGGTGATGATGGAGTGGGTGAGGATGGACTCAATGATGGCGGTGTAGAACTGAGTCATCATCCTCCTCGGCAGCCTAAATTTTTTAAGCTGCCGAAGGAAGAACATCCTCGTGTGGGCCTTTTTCAGAAGGGCCGTGATGTTCGGCCCCCACTTCAAGTCCCGGGAGAGAGTCAGGCCTAGAAAGCGGCAAGACTCCACGGAGGCAACCGGGGTTTCACCCAGCATAATGGGAATGAGTGGGGCTGCGTTCCTCCTAAAGTCCACCACCATCTCCACTGTCTTCTGCGCGTTGAGCTCCAGGTTGTTGCAGCTGCACCAGCTCTGTAGCCGCTCGATCTCCCTCCTGTATGCAGACTCGTCCCCCTTGGAGATGAGGCCCACCAGGGTGGTGTCGTCTGCAAACTTCAGGAGCTTGACCGACGGTTGGAGGGAGGTGCAGCTGTTGGTGTTCAGGGAAAACAGGGCGGGAGACAGGACACAGCCCTGCGGAGAGCCAGTGCTGATGGACCTGGAGCTGGAAATGCTCTTCCCCAGCTTCACCCGCTGAGACCTGTTGGTCAGGAAGTCGGTAATCCACTTGCAGGTAGAGACCGGCACCTGCAGCAGGGATAGCTGGCGCTCCAGGGTGTGAGGAATGATGGTGTTGAAGGCCGAGCTGAAGTCCACGAATAGAATCCTGACGTAGTTCCCTGCAGTGTCCAGGTGTTCCAGTACGTAGTGCAGAGCCATGTTCACCGCGTCGTCCGTGGATCTGTTGGCTCTGTATGCGAACTGCAGGGGGTCCAGTACAGGATCCGTAATGGACTTCAGGTGGGCCAGGACAAGGCGCTCCAGCACCTTCATGACAACAGAGGTCAGGGCGACCGGTCTGTAGTCATTTAGGCCTGTGACCTTGGCCTTCTTGGGTATGGGGATGATGGTTGAGGCCTTGAAGCATGCTGGGATGTAACACAGCTCCAGTGAGGCGTTGAAGATGTTGGTAAACACCGGGGCCAGCTGGTCGGCGCAATGCTTCAGGGCTGATGAAGAGACGGAATCCGGGCCGGCCGCCTTCCGGGGATTCTGACCCTTGAACAGTTTTTCCACCTCCCTCACTGTGACAGAGAGGGGAGGTGAGGAGGAGGGAGAGAGGGGAGTGAGGGGAGGGGGCGTGGGAGGAGTAGCAGGGGGGTTGGTGACCCTACTGGGGTGCAGGGGTGGTTGTGGCCCGGGGGTGTGGAGGGAGGGTGCCGGGGGGAACTCCTTCTCGAACCTGCAGTAAAACTCATTGAGCTCGTTGGCAAGGGGGAGGCTGTCGGGCGCCTGCGGGGGCTTTGGTTTGTAGTTGGTGATCTTCTTGAGGCCTTTCCAGACGGAGGAGGGATTCCCTTCAGAAAGCTGTTGCTGCAGTCTCTCTGCGTAATGATGTTTTCCCTCCTTCACTGCTTTGGCGAACTTGTACTTGGCCCTCTTGAACAGATCACCGTCCCCGCTGCGCCTGGCCACCTCCTTCTCCTGCCTCAGCCGCTTGAGTTTAACTGAGAACCAGGGCTTGTCGTTGTTATAAGACTTCCTGAAGTGGAGGGGGACACACACCTCTTCACAGAAGCCGATGAATGATGACACAGTATCTGTGTATTCATCCAGGTTGTTTCCAGCTTCTGGCCCCGCCCACTCGAAGTCCTGGTCGCAGCCTGCCCACTCCAGCCCGGCACGTAGTCTCTCACGTTCTTCACTGGACCACACTCTGAACCGACTCACTATAGGTTTAGAGAGTTTCAATCTCTGCCTATAGCGAGGGATCAGGTGAATGAGATCGTGGTCACTGTTGCCCAGCGCAGCACGTCGGACCGAATGGTATGCCTGACGGATTGTGCAGTAGCAGTGATCGAGGGTGTTTTCGCCACGGGTGGTGCATGTGACTTGCTGCCTGTATTTGGGAAGAGCCCGGCTAAGATTAGCCTTGTTGAAGTCTCCCAAAACTACAGCGAGACTGTTCGGGTGCTGGCGTTCCGCACTCGTTATCTGCCCAGCCAGTGTGTCTACTGCTGCGGTGACGTCAGCAGCCGGCGGAATGTAAACACACCCGAGAATGAATGAGCTGAACTCGCGTGGGGAGTATAGTGGCCGACAGAGGATGAAGAGGGATTCTATATTAATGGAACAGTGTTGGAGAATCACTGTTACATCCGAACACCAGCGATCGTTCACAAAAAACAGTAATCCACCTCCACGCGACTTGTTCACTGCCTCGAAGACCCTGTCCGCCCGGAACATAGTGAAGCCTTCCAACTCCACAGCCCCGTCAGGTATAGATAGCGACAGATGGGTCTCCACAAAC
>JAXIVH010000086.1:226945-232656 GCA_036785325.1 Urophycis tenuis | reverse complement strand
GATCAAAGATCAATTGATGATAAAGTAATGGCGAAATGATTCAAACAAGCAACATAACAGTCAACACAAATGGATGTAGACGCGTTATTAAAGTGTTCCACGACAGATGAACAGTCCGTCAGCGTGTTGAGGAAGACCTCTATGACCTTCACCTCAGTCCCTTTGTGCATCAAGTGACAAGAAATCAAATCATACTTCCCTGGAGGGCACACAAGAAAAGAAAAAGTCAGCTGGAAAATGTTCTTTTATTAACATCATGAATGTGCATTTCATTGATAACACAAGCCAGACCCGCACACACATCCGTACATGATGACATATTCCTGAAAGAATAAATATAGTATGTACAAAGGTTCATTACAATAATAAATACAGGAAACTAAACCCGGACCCCTAGTGAGGCATTACAAAAACTGCACCGTTCTTTCTTCAATGACTTTGTCTTTTTGCGGCTTCGCAGTGGTAGCCTACAAAGGAGAAAGGTTTGTCTCTGCAGTGAAACTTGAGCCAAGCCGTCAAAACCCGCTGAGCGCTGGATGATCGACCACCGTGAGACCGGGGGTCTTCCCGCACAACACTGCGTCGTACGCAAAAGGCAAAGCGTCATTATTATTATTGTAGTCTTCATTATTATTATGATTATTATCATTATTAATGTTATTTCTGTGTTGTAAGTTGAACCAGAATCCCAGTTAAAAACCGAGGGAGTGAATCGGGGCATCAGAACTGTGGGATCAATGTTTGATCATCCAGAAACATATTTCCATGATTATGACAAGTTGTCAACATCTAGAATTCTGATCCTCTTTCTTTCATCCCATCATGTGGCTCTCGTCGCCATCTTTCCGACAAATCGTCCATACGACTAACTTCCTAACCCTTAACTAACCATCACTGACCCTAACCCCAACTAACCAACCTGCAAACGACGACATAGCAAACGTGACCATAAAATTAAAATAAAAAATTTAAAAAAAAAACAATACCAGACAAAAAGTGTTTCCCTTATTCTAAAACAATCGTGAACTCAAAGCTCAGCCCGAACGAGCAGAGCCGATCATAATCAATATCGATCATCAACTTCAAACAGCGCCAGCGACAGAAGCGCAACAATCGCGCACATTGTGTGACTCTGGACTGAACAGAGTGGGAAGCTGATCAGATAACCCGGACTAAACCGGACACCTCCCACGTGACTGCAACACACCGGGGTCACTAAACCGGACAGCTCCCCGTTGACTGAAGCACACCGGGGGTCATCACTCACTTCATTCTCAAAGAAATCAAATTGTTTGTTTGCTCATAAACTGTCGCTTTAGCAGTATTGACAGATGTGAAGTTTTTTCTTACTACTTAACCTCCCTTGTGTCAATAGATAATAGGCGTTTAACAGTTACTGCAAGAAGTGACAAACATTGGCTTTCATTATGGGAGTACATGATTGAATAACTACAAACGAAAAATGTTAGAAAATAAAGTAATTCAAATAAATTCCAGCAGGGGGCCTCACGACGGCCCGCGTTCTACGGTGGGACGGTACAGATGATCTGCCCATTAACTATTTAACTCTGGACGGAACAGATCGCTTATCTTCTGGCCAGGGGCATTCTTGGCCAGATCATTTCATTGGGTGCTTCCTTTCATGTTGTATTGTGTGACACACATAAAGTGTGTGTGTGTGTGGGGGGGGGGGGGGGGGGGGGGGGGGGGGAGTCAGTCAGAATGAATCAGAACTCTTGAGCTGGTTTAACGACATTGAAAGCCATGCCTGTCCACGTTACAGCAATAACGTGAATGTTATGTGTGTGCGTGTAATTGCATGCCCGTGCATGAGACACACACACACACACACACACACACACACACACACACACACCACACACACACACACACACACAGACACAGACACAGACACACACACACACACACACACACAGACACACAGACACACACACATACACAGCCCATACAGAGGAGAACGGTTCACACATACAAACATGACCACATGACCAGGAGAACCAGGGGCGCCCGGCTCCATGCTGCCAACAACAGTGTCCGATATGTCACCACCCCCCCACACCACCCCCCCACACCACCCCCCCACACCACCCCCCCCACACCACCACCACCACCACCACCAGCAAGAAAAAAAACAACACTAAAATGTTCAAATGTCCCCCAAACATGAACAGCAACTCCCCCACAAGGTTTTCCCACAAAATTGCCATCGCTGTTCACTCCAAAATACCCCGGACGGATTGATCATCATCAAGATCACTGTTACATAAAACAAACGCATCCACAGCATAGTGCTGTGGCACAAAACACACACACACACACACACACACACACACACACACACACACACACACACACACACACACACACACACACACACACACACACACACACACACACACACACACACACACACACACACACACACACACACACACACACACACGTCAGCCTGCAAGTCAGACGCTGTTGCACAGGAAAATGTGGACTCTTCTGGAAATGGCGACCGTGTTCATCCCACGCCGTCGCCGGGCGCACAAATACAAAGGCTGGGCGGGACGACCGCCACTCGCCTGCACCTCAACACAACACCACGCAGGTTCTGGTGACAAAACAGAACCTGGAGGCCCGCACGCTTAGAAACCACAAGCCAAGATTGTCCGGAAGGGGACGGTGTTAACCGCCCGAGGGAGCAGGCTGGTGGTGGTGTGGTGGTGGTGGTGGTGGTGTGGTGGTGGTGGTGTGGTGGTGGTGGTGGTGGTGTGGTGGTGGTGTTGTGGTGTGGTGCCCCCCCCCCCCCCCCCCCCAACGCGATCAGCTTCTGCGTGTTTGCAGCTTTTCAGAATATCTGCGAATGATCAGGTGAAAGCGACTGGATCCACACGGTGCCATACAACAGGAATACATGTTGTTCTGAGGTTTCATTTGACTCGGCTCAAAGTGAGTCAAATGTACAGCAACAAATACAGAGAATACAATCCATCTGGGGGTCTGTTTTCACATGCTGTTCACGGTACCAACTTAAAACACCATGAAACATGGAAATGTCTAAATTGGTCTGTTTTAAAGTCTGGAATGCCATACGCCTTTCACAAAAGCAATAACATCGTACCGGGAATTACCACCACTGTCATGACAAATAAAGAAGAAGTAAGATCAAATAAATAAAACCAATGGAGACGTCATGGCAGACCCACAGAAGGCCCGGCTGTCCCTTCAGTTGGTCCAGTTCAAAAGGCATCAGGTAAGTAAGGTTCAGGACGCAGCACGGCCCCTGGAGCGGCACCTCCCACTACCTCTGTCTCTCTTTGCCCTCGGCCCGCAGCAGGGCAGTCTGGTTGAGCCTGGCAGGCCAGTCTCTCTGCACCCCCTCCATTGTCCTCCCGCCCTGGGCCCCTCCCCCGTCTCCCCCCAGAGGAAGTCTCTCTCTTGTCCTTGAGGGGCGCCCTCCCCCTCCTCCTCCTCCTCCTCCTCCTCCTCCTCCTCCTCCTCCCACCCCCCCGCCCAGCACTATTGACGGAGCCCTGGGCAGCTGGCCCGGGGGCGCCTTCACGCCCTGCGGCTTGGGGAACTGCTTGGCGTCCAGCAGGTCTTTGTACTGGATCTCCGGTCGGATCAGGCGCAGGCAGGCCTCCGTGGTGCCGTTGTCCAGGCCCAGCTGCAGCTCGTAGCCCAGGATCTTCACCACCCCGCTCTGGAAGGGCCGGATGGCTTTGTCCCGGATGCGCTGCGCCTCCACGGGCTTCCCGCCGTTCCTCAGGCAGACGCGGGTCAGCTTGTCCCGCCGCGCCCTGAGGAGCGCCACCTCCTGGTCCATGCGCTCCTGTCCGAAGCGGTGCACCTCCTCCCAGAAGCTGCGGTTGAAGGCCTGGTACAGGTGCCAGTCCAGGGCGTTCCACTCCCGCAGCTTCTCCCGCTGCGCCGGCGTCAGCGACAGGTCCGGCGGCGCCCGGATCATGGGGCGCCCGCCTCGGACGCCCACGCCCGCCGCCGCTGCCGCCGCCGCCGCCGCCGCCTTGTCCATCCAGCTGTTGCTGGCCCCGCCCCCGGCACCCCCCGGCGGCTTCTGCTGCCGGGCGTTGAGGCTGAAGGACACCACCGAGTCCAGCGGCCAGCAGAGGGCGTGCCTCAGCAGCACCATGGACTGGTCGAAGTACTCAGACACCAGGATCAGCTGGAAGGCCCGACGCACCATAGCCTCGCCGCGCCGCGCCAGGCCCACCGAGAAGTTGGCGTTGTGGTCCATGCCGAAGTCGAACCACAGCAGGTTGCGGGCGTAGTGGTTGTTGCGGAGACGGGGGTCGTAGAAGCTCCTGGGGTTGTCGGCGAAGTCGCCCAGGCTGCGGGCCTGGCGGAAGGCCGGGGCCACCTCCTTGTAGTAGGCGAAGGAGGACTCGGCAAGGGCCACGGGGTCCCGCACGATGGAGAAGTAGAAGGTGTCTTCAGGCATCACCTTCTCCACCTGAGGGAGGCCACACAAACAGGTTAACATCACAGCTGTTTGTGCTGCAAATGTGCTGACGTTGACACGACCAAACTGCCGACTGCGGCTGTGTTTTGGTAGCGGAGAGGATGATCAAATTATATTATTATATTATATCAAATATTCTAAACACTTGGTGGCGATACAATCATAGCAGTCTGATGAACATTAACAACATATTTAATTGTATGTATAGGAGCGTTAAACCTTTGTAACACCCACATCTTTCCCTCACAGCGTCTGCTGGTCAGCTTGAGCCCAGCTGTGAAGAGCTGGATTCTGTAGTGTAACAAGAACACTGTGTCTGAGGGAGAGAAGAGGATCCGACGTTCTCGCCCGTTCTGACAGAAGGCCTCTACCACACTTGTCGCTTCTTGTAGACCTGTTTGACTTGCCAAACAGGTCTTGCCATGCCCGTTAACTTCCCCCATTCCAATCCAGATGTTATCAGGTACATCTGGCCTAACTTCTGTGTGCCTTACAGACCCCACAAGCTGAGGAGATGGCGGAGGAGAGACGCTGATGAAGAGGACGCTGTCCCCTCAAAGAAGGACAAACAGCAGCGCTTTGGGCTTTGGTTGGTGAGGAAGATGAGAAAGATGTCTGCAGTGACCGGACGCGCTGAGAGTTTCACTTCAGCTCTGCTCAGCGAGAACCAGTATACCAGTGTTATACTGGTTCTATACCAATGTTATACTAGCTCTATACCGGTGCTATACTGGTCCTATACTAGTTCTATACCAGTGTTATACTGGTTCTATACCAGTGTTATACTGGTTCTATACCAGTGCTATACTGGTTCTATACCAGTGTTATACTGGTTCTATACTAGTTCTATACCGGTGCTATACTGGTCCTATACTAGTTCTATACCAGTGTTATACTGGTTCTATACCAGTGTTATACTGGTTCTATACCAGTGCTATACTGGTTCTATACTAGTTCTATACCAGTGTTATACTGGTTCTATACCAGTGCTATACTGGTTCTATACCAGTGCTATACTGGTTCTATACTAGTGCTATACCAGTGCTATACTGGTTCTATACCAGTGCTATACTGGTTCTATACCAGTGCTATACCAGTGCTATACTGGTTCTATACCAGTGCTATACTGGTTCTATACTAGTGCTATACTAGTTCTATACCGGTGCTATACTGGTTCTATACTAGTGCTATACCAGTGCTATACTGGTTCTATACCAGTGCT
>JAXIVH010000086.1:219445-221945 GCA_036785325.1 Urophycis tenuis | reverse complement strand
ACAGTATGACAGCTACAGTACTACAGCTACAGTATTACAGCTACAGCATTACAGCTACATTATTACAGTTACAGTATTACAGCTACAGCATTACAGCTACAGTATTACAGCTACAGCATTACAGCTACAGTATGACAGCTACAGTATTACAGCTACAGCATTACAGCTACAGTATTACAGCTACAGTACAACAGCTACAGTATTACAGCTACAGTACTACAGCTACAGTACTACAGCTACACTATTACAGTTACAGTATTACAGCTACAGCATTACAGCTACAGTATTACAGCTACAGCATTACAGCTACAGCATTACAGCTACAGTATGACAGCTACAGTATTACGACACATGGCCAAAATAGGTCAGCCTCCACAAAGAGCAGAGCGAAGCTACCCTTGAAACCTCCTCAGAACTCAGAAATCTTTCTCTCCAAAGCGGACGAGAACTGGCTTCTCAACATAAACCCAAAGTCTGCTTTGCGTTACCCCGCGTCAGCGATGGCGGGAGGTTTTCACTGTTTTCCAGAGCAGCAGTTTTACATGTTGTAGATTTGTTCAGTCAAACTCCTATCGAGTTCATTAGAGGCGTCCTGGCTAATGGCGGCTTTTAGGCGCCAGCATCAATCAGCCCAGAGCGACAGTGATGGCGGCCGGCGGCCATGATGCCACAGAGGGACACGGCGTGCGGCACCCGGGCTGAAGGCTGGCCACGGCCACGCCTGATGGATGACGCCTGGCTGGCAGCTCTGCCCTTTACATGTTAGTGCTAATGCAGGAGAAGGCCTTTCAGCAGCGGCTGAACGTGGAGACAACATGCCCAAACACATGCTGAGCACAGAGGAAATGGGCGCTGAGCACTGCTGCAGGTTGTTTGTATCAAGAGCAGGAGGAAAGACTCTGCATCTCACAATGCACATGTAACAATCACTTGTTTAACGTTTCAGGCTGTTTACATGACTGCATATAAATACAATGTTGTCTTTGTGTGCTTAAGTGAGCGTGTGTATGTGTGTGTTTTAGTGCGTGGGTAGGTGTGTGTGTGTGTGTGTTTGTGTGTGTGGGTAGGTGAGTGTGTGTTTTAGTGCGTGGGTAGGGGTGTGTGTGTGTATGTGTGTGTGTGTGTGTGTGTGTGTGTGTTTTAGTGCGTGGGTAGGTGTGTGTGTGTGTGTGTTTTAGTGCGTGGGTAGGTGTGTGTGTGTGTGTTTGTGTGTGTGGGTAGGTGAGTGTGTGTTTTAGTGCGTGGGTAGGGGTGTGTGTGTGTGTGTGTGTGTGTGTGTGTGTGTGTGTTTTAGTGCGTGGTTAGGTGTGTGTGTGTGTGTGTGTGTGTGTTTTAGTGCGTGGGTAGGTGTGTGTGTGTGTGTGTTTTAGTGCGTGGGTAGGTGTGTGTGTGTGTGTGTTTGTGTGTGTGGGTAGGTGAGTGTGTGTTTTAGTGCGTGGGTAGGGGTGTGTGTGTGTGTGTGTGTGTGTGTGTGTGTGTGTGTGTGTTTTAGTGCGTGGTTAGGTGTGTGTGTGTGTGTGTGTGTGTTTTAGTGCGTGGGTAGGTGTGTGTGTGTGTGTGTGTGTGTGTGCGTGTGTGTTTTAGTGCGTGGGAAGGGGTTTGTGTGTCTGAATGTGTGTGTGTGTGCGCATGTGTGTGTGTGTGTGTTTTAGTGCGTGGGAAGGGGTTTGTGTGTCTGAATGTGTGTGTGTGTGCGCATGTGTGTGTGTGTGTTTTAGTGCGTGGGTAGGGGTGTGTGTGTCTGAATGTGTGTGTGTGTGCGCGTGTGTGTGTGTGTTTTAGTGCGTGGGTAGGGGTGTGTGTCTCTTACCTCTTGTTGAAGATGAGACCCATCAACTGTCCAGCGAAGGCGATGGCAACAAACACCAGGAGAGCCTTCCAGAGCCACAGAGGTCCGGGTCTGGAGCAGCACAACCAGCACATCCTCCTGGAGGCAGAGGGACACATGGAGATACAACCACGCTGTTAGCTCTTTGTTTCTACTAATGTAGAATAGAATCAAAGACCATAAAGAAACAAAAGAATCAAGGATAGCAAGAGCTACCACCAAAAGACGCCTGAACAAGCAGACGACACAGAAAGACTGACAGACGTTTCAACTCCAAAATACCACCAGGCCCACAAAACCACAGCCTGGTAAGGGGAAGTGCTGAGCGACAACGAAAGTCCCACCACATCATTATGACATGATTGTGCAGGGATGTGCTCCTGTGATGTGAGTAAACACTGGACCACGTCTCCTCACGGTGTTCGTGAGATGAACCGTGTTGCTGCGCAGCTTCCCTTTAGCGTCTTCGGTGGGGAGCGTTGTTAGACCCGCTCAGAGGAACAATTCCCCATTTAACACGCACACACGCACACACACACACACACACACACACACACACACACACACACACACACACACACACACACACACACACACACACAATACGTTGCTCGATCATCACCGTGAATTATATGGGCCCTTCTCCGTGAACGGCCACACACACACACACAC
>JAXIVH010000086.1:194445-214445 GCA_036785325.1 Urophycis tenuis | reverse complement strand
GCGTTGTGAGGGTGAATGAGTCTACTTTGAGGAAGGTAACGGCTGGGGCGCGTTGTGAGGGTGAATGAGTCTACTTTGAGGAAGGTAACGGCTGTGGCGCGTTGTGAGGGTGAATGAGTCTACTTTGACGAAGATAACGGCTGGGGCGCGTTGTGACAATAACATCAAGGTGGATTTGGGGAACCCTTTTTTTGTGTGGAGAACATGAAGATAAGATAAGATAAGATATCTTATCTTATCTTCATGTTCTGTCCAGAGAGATGTCCAGAGAAATAACAGTCACACGACAGGTCCCATGAAACCCTGAGGCACCCACTCAGGGAGTCACCCCTCTTGTCATGTGATCACTGGAATGACGGCGAAGGCCAGGAGTAAGTCCCCTCACCCCGTCAGCAGGGCCAGATGCTGGGTGACACCCCAGCGAAGGCCAGGTGTAAGTCCCCTCACCCCGTCAGCAGGGCCAGATGCTGGGTGACACCCCAGCGAAGGCCAGGTGTAAGTCCCCTCACCCCGTCAGCAGGGCCAGATGCTGGGTGACACCCCAGCGAAGGCCAGGTGTAAGTCCCCTCACCCCGTCAGCAGGGCCAGATGCTGGGTGACACCCCAGCGAAGGCCAGGTGTAAGTCCCCTCACCCCGTCAGCAGGGCCAGATGCTGGGTGACACCCCAGCGAAGGCCAGGTGTAAGTCCCCTCACCCCGTCAGCAGGGCCAGATGCTGGGTGACACCCCAGCGAAGGCCAGGTGTAAGTCCCCTCACCCCGTCAGCAGGGCCAGATGCTGGGTGACACCCCAGCGAAGGCCAGGTGTAAGTCCCCTCACCCCGTCAGCAGGGCCAGATGCTGGGTGACACCCCAGCGAAGGCCAGGTGTAAGTCCCCTCACCCCGTCAGCAGGGCCAGATGCTGGGTGACACCCCAGCGAAGGCCAGGTGTAAGTCCCCTCACCCCGTCAGCAGGGCCAGATGCTGGGTGACACCCCAGCGAAGGCCAGGTGTAAGTCCCCTCACCCCGTCAGCAGGGCCAGATGCTGGGTGACACCCCAGCGAAGGCCAGGTGTAAGTCCCCTCACCCCGTCAGCAGGGCCAGATGCTGGGTGACACCCCAGCGAAGGCCAGGTGTAAGTCCCCTCACCCCGTCAGCAGGGCCAGATGCTGGGTGACACCCAGGTGACACCCAGGTGTATCAGGTAGACTACACCACTGGGTGTAGGGGTGTATACCTGTGTATCACGTAGACTACACCACTGGGTATAGGGGTGTATACGTGTGTATCACGTAGACTACACCACTGGGTAAAGGGGCATATACCTGTGTATCACGTAGACTACACCACTGGGTAAAGGGGCGTATACCTGTGTATCATGTAGACTACACCACTGGGTAAAGGGGTGTATACCTGTGTATCACGTAGACTACACCACTGGGTATAGGGGTGTATACCTGTGTATCACGTAGACTACAGCACTGGGTATAGGGGTGTATACGTGTGTATCACGTAGACTACACCACTGGGTAAAGGGGCGTACACCTGTGTATCACGTAGACTACACCACTGGGTATAGGGGTGTATACCTCTGTATCACGTAGACTACACCACTGGGTAAAGGGGCATATACCTGTGTATCACGTAGACTACACCACTGGGTATAGGGGTGTATACGTGTGTATCACGTAGACTACACCACTGGGTAAAGGGGCATATACCTGTGTATCACGTAGACTACACCACTGGGTAAAGGGGCGTATACCTGTGTATCATGTAGACTACACCACTGGGTAAAGGGGTGTATACCTGTGTATCACGTAGACTACACCACTGGGTATAGGGGTGTATACCTGTGTATCACGTAGACTACAGCACTGGGTATAGGGGTGTATACGTGTGTATCACGTAGACTACACCACTGGGTAAAGGGGCGTACACCTGTGTATCACGTAGACTACACCACTGGGTATAGGGGTGTATACCTCTGTATCACGTAGACTACACCACTGGGTATAGGAGTGTATACCTGTCATGTGCATCACATAGACTACACCACTGGGTAAAGGGGTGTATACCTGTGTATCACGTAGACTACACCACTGGGTAAAGGGGCGTATACCTGTCCTGCGTATCACATAGACTACACCACTGGGTATAGGGGTGTATACCTGTCCTGTGTATCACGTAGACTACACCACTGGGTATAGGGGTGTATACCTGTGTATCACGTAGACTACACCACTGGGTAAAGGGGTGTATACCTGTCCTGCGTATCACGTAGACTACACCACTGGGTAAAGGGGTGTATACCTGTCCTGTGCATCACGTAGACTACACCACTGGGTAAAGGGGTTTATACCTGTCCTGCGTATCACGTAGACTACACCACTGGGTAAAGGGGTGTATACCTGTCCTGTGCATCACGTAGACTACCCCACTGGGTAAAGGGGTGTATACCTGTCCTGCGTATCACGTAGACTACACCACTGGGTATAGGGGCGTATACCTTTGTATCACATAGACTACACCACTGGGTAAAGGGGTGTATACCTGTCCTGCGTATCACGTAGACTACACCACTGGGTATAGGGGTGTATACCTGTCCTGTGCATCACGTAGACTACACCACTGGGTATAGGGTTGTATACCTGTCCTGTGAATCACGTAGACTACACCACTGGGTATAGGGGTGTATACCTGTCCTGCGTATAACGTAGACTACACCACTGGGTATAGGGGTGTATACCTGTCCTGTGCATCACGTAGACTACACCACTGGGTAAAGGGGTGTATACCTGTCCTGCGTATCACGTAGACTACACCACTGGGTAAAGGGGTGTATACCTGTCCTGCGTATCACGTAGACTACACCACTGGGTAAAGGGGTGTATACCTGTCCTGCGTATCACGTAGACTACACCACTGGGTAAAGGGGTGTATACCTGTCCTGCGTATCACGTAGACTACACCACTGGGTATAGGGGTGTATACCTGTCCTGTGCATCATGTAGACTACACCACTGGGTAAAGGGGTGTATACCTGTCCTGCGTATCACGTAGACTACCCCACTGGGTAAAACTGCTAAACGCCCTCAGTGTAAATGTAAAGTGGTTCAGGGACCGCAGCAGGACACTGGTGAAGCCACTGGCTCCTCCTCACACAGAGCCACCCTCTCTCTCCAGGCCGACCTCGCCCCCCAGGGGGCCTCGCTGAGACACAGGCGTCATGGCCGCCGCTGCCGGGCGGGCGGGACGTCCTGTCTTTGGCATGCCAGACCTTTCTGGAGATCTGGTTTTCTCTGCAGGTGGGCGCCTTGAAGCTATGGCCTCGTCTTCCAGACGCATACCTGCTGAACAGGTCGCCCGGCATAATTCCCTCTGCTAGCACCCGTCATAACCCGGGGGGGGGGGGGGGGGCTGTGCTCCAGGGGGTTTCATCGGCACCAGAACCGTTACCAGTTACCGGCCTGGTGGGTCTTAAGAGGACCAACGTTACCGGCCTGGTGGAGCCTTAAAGGGATATTCCGCCATTTTTGGAAATAAGATCATTTTCCACCTTCCCTCGAGCAAAACAATCGATCTTTACCCTTTTCCCGTTCATCCAGCCGTTCTGTGAGTCTGGCGGTACAACTTTTAGCTGTAGCTTAGCATAGATCATTGAATCGGATTCGACCATTAGCATCTTGCCCGCTTAGAAGTGATATGACGCGCCTCAAAGTATAGTCCCGGTATACCACCAGTAATAGCAGGTAATCACGTTGGTTGTATTGCCGGAAGAAGCCTACAGGGACTACTGAGGCACTGCGTCATATCACTGCGCCCATGGTACCTTTGCAACTTTCCTTGATTATTACGCCAGAATGAGAGTATAGTTCCGGGTAAAATCAGCCTAGAAAATCGCCACGTTTCATTTTCCGTCGGTCTTATTGCACTTTCAAACTTGAGAAGAGACAAGTTTTAAATGGGAAAAATTCTGGAAATCGTAGTCACTTCTAAGCGGGCGAGATGCGAATGGTCTAATCCGATTCAATGATCTATGCTAAGCTACAGCTAAAAGTTGTACCGCCAGACTCACAGAACGGCTGGATGAACAGGAAAAGGGTAAAGATCGATTGTTTTGCTCGAGGGAAGGTGGAAAATGAGCTTATTTCCAAAAATGGCGGAATATCCCTTTAAGAGGACCAACATTACCGGCCTGGTGGAGCCTTAAGAGGACCAACGTTACCTGGTGGGGCCTTAAGAGGACCAACGTTACCTGGTGGAGCCTTAAGAGGACCAACGTTACCTGGTGGGGCCTTAAGAGGACCAACGTTACCTGGTGGAGCCTTAAGAGGACCAACGTTACCTGGTGGGGCCTTAAGAGGACCAACGTTACCTGGTGGGGCCTTAAGAGGACCAACGTTACCTGGTGAAGCCTTAAGAGGACCAACGTTACCTGGTGGGGCCTTAAGAGGACCCACGTTACCTGGTGGAGCCTTAAGAGGACCAACGTTACCTGGTGGAGCCTTAAGAGGACCAACGTTACCTGGTGGAGCCTTAAGAGGACCAACGTACCGGCCTGGTGGAGCCTTAAGAGGACCAACGTTACCTGGTGGAGCCTTAAGAGGACCAACGTACCGGCCTGGTGGAGCCTTAAGAGGACCAACGTTACCTGGTGGAGCCTTAAGAGGACCAACGTTACCTGGTGGGGCCTTAAGAGGACCAACGTTACCTGGTGGAGCCTTAAGAGGACCAACGTTACCTGGTGGAGCCTTAAGAGGACCAACGTTACCTGGTGGGGCCTTAAGAGGACCAACGTTACCTGGTGGGGCCTTAAGAGGACCAACGTTACCTGGTGGAGCCTTAAGAGGACCAACGTTACCTGACGGAGCCTTAAGAGGACCAACGTTACCTGGTGGAGCCTTAAGAGGACCAACGTTACCTGGTGGGGCCTTAAGAGGACCAACGTTACCTGGTGGGGCCTTAAGAGGACCCACGTTACCTGGTGGAGCCTTAAGAGGACCAACGTTACCTGGTGGAGCCTTAAGAGGACCCACGTTACCTGGTGGAGCCTTAAGAGGACCAACGTTACCTGGTGGGGCCTTAAGAGGACCAACGTTACCTGGTGGGGCCTTAAGAGGACCAACGTGACGGCCTGGTGGAGCCTTAAGAGGGCTCACGGGCCCCAATCAGGATTATGTAACCAGGACTTATTTACCATCCTCCTCCGCTATCTTTACCATAGCCCTCTTTAGGGCCATAGTGTCCGTTTCCATGGTAATGAAGCTCTTGGAGCTTATGGAGCTAATGCTGCACACATCCAGGCACCTCTGGCTTGGCCTCCGGACGCTGCCGTCAGCGCGCTCTTAGCCAGGCCTGGGCCCCGCCGCCAGCCACCTGCTGAAGTAGGCTAACCTGGGATGACTGGCCATCAGGTGTCTGTGTCAAGGTGCTTCACTCAACTGGGTCAACAACAGCAGATTACTGCGCAGCGCCACACCATAAGCTCTGTCAGAAGCGCTGCATCATCATGACTAATGGTGCACACCTCTCCAGGGACCTCCACTACTTTGTCCCTGTCAGCTGGGGGTTTCACAGGGCCTCCAAGACCCCCCCCCCCTTGACCGACAACCTAAAAACCTGGCATATTCACACACGCGTGCACGCACAACAACCGGCAACACCTTTGGTGACTCAACAGACCAGCTCAGTGGTGACTCCCCTGGACTGACTCAGTGGTGCTGGACTCCCCTGGACTGACTCACTAGGAGCGGACAGAGGTCAGCCCGCACGGCACTGCTCAGTGCAGGCTGTCTGGATCATACGGGGCCGGTGGACAGAACCCTGCGGGCTGCGGCTGCCCTAGGGCGGGTGGAGACGCGGGGGGTTGGGGGGGGGGCTTACCTTGGGTTTCGAGGCGACGGTTGGCCTCTCGACGGGGACCTTCTTCCCAAGCTGGAGTGGCTCTGGAACGGTTTCATCTCATCTTGCCTCAGTGTGTGTTTGTGTGTGCGTGTGTGTGTGTGTGTGTGTGTGTGTGTGTGTGTGTGTGTGTGTGTGTGAGTGTGTGTGTCTGTGTGTGCGCGTGTGTTTGTGTGTGTCCTGCTGGTGTCCACCAGTCCCCTTGGAATGACGCCCGGACGTCTGTGCACACTGCGTGGGCCAATAACAGAATACAAACTTTGAGAAAAGTTAACAAAAACAAGAAGGAGCACTTGTAGCTGCTGCGGGAATCTCTGCAGGGCTCCGCTGTACTCACCCACTGATCCCCTCCGCTTACAGCAACCTGACCACTCCGATCCTCTCTGTGTCTCTCTTCCTCTCTCGTGTCTCAACTGGACTGACTTACCGCAGTAAAGCTGGGATTTTATAGCATCGGGCCACCACCCGGCGTCTAGCGACACACCGGGCCTCCTTCTGCGCAATGCCGCCACCTGTAGGCGGAGCGGCTGCAGTCGACCCTTCACCTCTCCTCGACTCACTAAGCTCCTGAGCTCAAGCTGTGATCCTCGGGCATGCGGGAGAAGAATCATGTTCAGCAGACTGCTCAGCATGCTTTACGTATGTGCTCTGTCGTACCTCCACACCCCAACCGAAACCTGTTTCGCTCAGCTTTGGAATCAGCCCCAAGTCTTGAAAGTGGCCATTAGTGACTTATTTAAGTTGCTCATTTGCCAGGATGCTCCGCCCCAACACTAGCTTAGAACTATTGAACTATTGGACTCAACTTCAACATGAGCCCATTTTCAGTTAATTAACAATGTTTTGTGTAATAATTAAACAGTTGATTTGGTTATTATAAGTGATATTATTTCAAGCCTGATAGGGTATGCAAATGGTCGCCTCGTATTTATTACCCCTAGAAGACCAGACGATGGTGTGTACAGAGATAAGGTTGGTTGGTAATCATTCAGCTCCATTCTGATTGTGTTCTCCTTTGCACTAATCGATCCGTTTGCTGCGACAAGTGGCCAGTTGTCAGAGTGACGGGAGGAGGAAGGCAGCGGCGGCCCCTAGCGGGATGCGAGGGTACTGCCGGTGGAAGGCCAAAGGATTTTGTCAGCGCATTTGATTCAGGATGACTTATCAACAAATGTGGAAAAATGCTTCTTAAATAAACCACCTACTCTATCTTTAATTCTATTTTTCGGCATCGTTAGGATAATATTGATGCTAATGGTTCCTAAGACCTTTTCTTCGTCCCTGGTGGCTGGACTGCTTCAACACACTCACTCACTCCTCACCAGCTTGGTGTGGTGGTACAGCTAACGTTCACTTTTCTTTGTGATGTTCACATAGAAGATGGGATGAGATCACAAAGTTTGAAGATGAATTGCAGGTTGATTTAAATGCCGGGCTATGACTCTTAAAGAGCCTGTACTTTACCGCCTCATACGTCATTTGCAGCCATTAAAACAATGGTATGGCCATTGTTTTAATGGCCTTTTACACATCTTTACATGTCACATTAATACTCTGACACTGTTACTCACACATGAGCTGTGTGCACCTTTATAAATGTTCATAAAGGTGAACCGAGGAGTGGCTGAGTGTGAAGTGCATGTGCGTCTGTGCGTCTCTGCTTGCGCGTGTGCGTGTGTGTGTGTGTGTGTGCGCGTGTGTGTGTGTGCGTGTGCGTGCACGTGCATGTGCGCGTGTGTGTGTTTGTGTGTGCGTGTGCGTGTGTGTGTACGTGTGTGCGTGTGTGTACGTGTGTGCGTGTGTGTGTGCGTGTGTACATGTGCGTGTGTGTACGTGTGTGTGTGTTTCTCATTACAGGATACCTTGCGTGTTATCACTTACAGAACATCACAGTAAGTAACTGTGCAGTGTCTACACGAGGCCACCATTTGTCAGTGTTCTCCATGTATTCCTTCTGCCTGAGCCCGGGCCATCCTTTAGGCCTGTGCCCTAGAAGAGAGAAGATGTTCCAGAAGGCCAAGCTTCATGTAGGACTTAGTCTCTTAAGCCCTATGTGAACACTCCACAGCGTTATGAACTCCTCCGGCCCCAGCGTGTTCAATCCTTTGTGCTTTGTGACTTATGGCCCAGCCTCCATCTTGCGTGTCTTGTAGCCCGTCATCCTGCTTTATTTCACATTTCATCAAAGCTTGTGGAACACAGGGGGTCTTTTTCACACTGTGTGCATGAGAATCCCTTTTGTGTACCACCAGAGCTCGCTCTCTCTCTCTCTCTCTCTCTCTCTCTCTCTCTCTCTCTCTCACACACACACACAGTCAGGTTGGATGTGACTGAAGTCAGTGTTTTGTTCTCTCGTTGCCTGTGGTGCAGTGAAACCACTTCCACTTCAAAGGTTAAAACAAACGTCACGTTTCCCTCTGGGAGCCTCAAGAACAACATGAAAACATTCAACTGTTTCTCTCGGCAACACGGCCGCAAAAAAATATGTGGAATGAACGCACACAACTGCCTGTCCGGTTCAGTCCCACTGTTGTCACTGCTGAGAACAGAGAAGGCGTCAGGAACGCTAATCGAGCACAGGGCAGTAGAGCATCGAAAAAATAACAGGCAGAACGAATCAACTTCTGAAAAACGTTTGTTTGATTTGACGCTGATAAAAAAAGAGAGTTACATGCAATGTGCAATGAAGAGTGTGTTATTTAGGAAGGCCTTTTAAATGTTTCAATTTCCTTCCCTTTCTGCATAAAGTAAGTGACATCATAAAGCAATGATGAAGCAAAATAATGGAAATGGAAATTCTGCTGGAAAATGTAACTTTAATATTCCAAGGTATAAACAATGGAACAATCGATGTTGCCTTGTACATACAGCCTCAGAACAAACAAAGTCTATCTTTCTTTCCATTTTGATTCAAAAAAGTACATTTTCAGCTGCACATTTCAATCTTTCCCGAGAGGAAAATGAAAATTACATTAATGTTGTTCTTGTTGTTTTTCAAGAACGCTTGATTTGTCTGGTTCTACTGAATCAGCTGGTCTGTGGTGATATCTGATATACTGTGGTATATTCAGTATACTTAGTTTGAGTACATAGGGTGTTCCAATTAGGATCGCGGCAAAAAGAAGTGTACTCAAAGGACCCGGATGTTGCCCTCAAAAAAGTTAGTACGCATAGTGTGCAACAGTGTACACTTTCCGTATTTAACGGCAGCCATCTTTGCAACATAGTGTAAGAGGCGCTGCCAGTTGGTTTGCTACAACCCTCTCAACTACCTTGGATATAATTGGGAATATACTTATGGGCCTGTAATTTGCCACATCGGTAGGGTCCCCAGCCTTGAATATAGGTGTTATCACAGCTGTTTTCCAAACATCAGGAAACAGACACTCATTAATTGACAGTTCCTTGGCATTACACTTGAAGAGGGAGGAATCTAGTCCATGAACATCCTGAGCTTTAGAGCCTTTGAGATTGGTCAAAATGTTGGTTATCTCTTCTTCATTTGTCTCTTTCAAACTTAAAACTGGGTATTCGTAGTTAGGTGGAGTAATGAGCATGGTTCTATGACCAAAAGCTGTTGCTAACTGCTCAACGGACTCCTTAAAAAAAGTATTAAAAGCCAATGCTATTTCATTGTTATCTCTAGAGATGCTTCCATTAACGCTTAACTCTAAAGGCTGGTTTCCTTTCCCTTCTTTCTTTGACATTGAAAATCTTTGACATTTAGGTGTTTCCATATTTGTTGGCCATTACCTCTGGCCTGATTGATGAGATCAATAAAAAAAAGTTTGCTTTAGCTTTACGAAGCATATTTACTACTTTATTTCTCAGTCCTTTAAATATCCTATAGACATTGTCCAATTGATTTTTTAAGGCAGTTTTAAGTACATGGTCTCTTTTCTTCATTAGGCTCCATAATTCTTCATTTAGCCATGGTAAATTGGATTTTTTGCGTCCATTTACACACTTCGTGATAAATTTGTCTTTCACGCTTGTAATATTTTTTAAGAAAAGTGTGCACTTATCATCAAGGTCTATATTATCACATGAGAAGTCAGTGCAGTCTAATAATTGTAGTTGTTCCTCACACTGTGGCATATCCTTCTTTGGTATTCTGTAGGACACCTTTTTATTATCATGTTTGTAAAGAAACCTTTTCTTGGTTCATTTGAGACGTATCAACAATAGATTATGGTCTGAGATGCCTGTGACAAAGTTGTATGATTTAGTGATTCTCTCTGGTTTGTTACAGAATATCAAATCAATCTGTGTATTTGAACAATGTGTAATTCTAGTTGGGTCATTAACCATTTGAGAGAGATCGTGTTTGTCAGTGATATCTTTAAGTTTTTTCCTGTCTGATTTGCTAGACCAGTTAATGTTAAAATCACCAACTACCATGAGTTCCTTCCCGGTGTTTTCAAACTTTGATAAGAGTGCTTTAAATTCATCATAGAAAGTGTTATCTGATGAGGGTGGTCGATATAGGCAGGTAATTATGAATGACATATTTTCTGACAATGATACTAATGCAGAAATGCATTCAGCTCGTATCTAGTGCTTTGAAAGCCGTCCTTAATATACAGTAGCAGGCCACTGCCTCTTCCAGTCTGTCTGTCTTGCCTAAAAACATTATATCCTGATATGGCATACACAGAGTCTGGGGAATTTGATGTTAACCATGTTTTGGATAGACATAAGAAATCCAGATTTGAGTCTCATAAGAGTTTGTCGATTTCATCGGTCTTGGAGGTGATACTCCGAACGTTCAGATAGACCTAATAGACCCGTAGGTTTAGCTCGAGGATTCCACAGGATCTTTGCATCATTAACAGTTTGAATAGAGAGACAGTCACGTCTTTGCTGCAACTTCGGATGGAAAACATTGCAAGATCCTACCAGTTTCGTTTGTGTGTTTCGTGCCACTTGATCCGGAGAAGAAACATCCACTCGAGTAGGTCCAGGGTTGCGGTGAACATCCCCAGCAAGGAGTAGCATGAAGGCCAGGTAGGCAGACAAATGTTTGTATTGGTGATATTGCTTCCATCGGCGACTTGCTGTCGTCGATTTTACTGACGTTACGACTACACGTTTGTTAAAAGCTGAGTAAATTATATGATGGGCAAAAGATATTGACGTAGCTGAGCAAGTGGTAGATAGGCCTACATCTTGGCATTGTTGTGGACACCAGCAGGCACGAACCGATAGTATCAGCAGTGCAACAATGTAAACACCAAGAGTCATTAATCCACGGGTCATGTTTGATATTGCCAGGGATGAGTTTAAGTTTTAAAAGTGGCTCACTCCAACCGAAGAATTTGGGTCGGGATTAGATCAAATCGTTAAGATTTGTTGAAGGCTACGCAGCTCCTGTCTGCTACGTGCCCTCTCAGCCTCCCAAGACACAAGTCCCGACTTGTGTCTAAGTAGCATGTACCCACAGATCGCCCCTCTTGATCCACAACCATCTAGACTCTAGAGGCCTTCTCAGCTGCTTCTGTGATGGTTTTGATGGTCTTTCTCTGGCGTGCGCCTGTGATTCCAAGCATGCTAAATGCTTTGCAGAGAGGTTGCGCTCCAAAGCCTCTACAGCCCACCTCTATTGGCACACACTGGGCACGCCACGCCCATCTGCGGCATTCCTCCACTAAGTCAGTGTACTTACCACGCTTCTTCTCATTGGCCTCTTCCATGCGCTCCTCCCAGTGAACTGTCAGCTCCAGAAGGACCACCTGTTTTTGTTGAATCTGAGAACTACGTCTGGTCTCAGGGTGGTTTCTGCGATGTGCTCTGGAAATCTGAGCTGCTTCCCCAGGTCGGCCTTCATCTGCTAGTCTGGTGCAGTTCCAAGGAGTCCCACTGCTCCCCTAGGCTGGGGCTTAGGCTTCTCCCCTGCTCGGACAAAAGCAATCGCCTGTCTTGCTGGTCGGGAAGGCTTGTTTTGGGTGATGGAGGTGAAGATGGTTCCTGCTATCACCTTCAGCACCTGGTCGTGACGCCAAGTATAGCGTCCTTCTCCCAGGACTTTTGGGCAAGAGCTAAGGATATGCTTTAGCATTCCTCCTCTGAGGCACAAGGGACATGATGGTGTGTCAACCTTGCTCCAATAGAAGAGGTTGGATGGGCTGGGTAAGACATCATAAACAGACGCAATCAGGAACTTGATCCGGTAAGGTTCAGCTTGCCAAAGCTCGGACCAGGAGATCTACTCTCACCTCTTCTGGGACCAATCGGTGTCTGTCTTTGCCCAGGGCTCTGTCGTAGCGCGTGGTAGGAACGCTACCAAGTCCTGCTCGTCCAGATGCCACTGGGCCGACCAGCACGCTGTGACGCAAGCATGACTTAGCCTGCTCAGCTGCTTCCTACACCCTCCACTTCCTCCCAGTCCTGACTACAATGCCAGCCTGGTAGACTTTCGGGTCACTGGATTCCCTGTACTGCAACACCTCTCTTACATGGGTAACCATGAACTCCTCATTCAGACTAATGAGGAGCTTCAGTTTGTTGCTCTGCCCATACAGAGCGATGCTGCTCAGGCTTCGTGGCAGGCCCAGCCATCTATGGAGGTAACAGCTGATCCTCCTCTCGAAGCCCTCTACTGATGTTATCGGGAACTCATACACAAGCAGGTGCCACAGAATCCTAGGGAGAACACCATACTGATAAATCCAAACCTTATACTTACCTGGCAGTCCCGACTTGTCCACTGCAGTCAGCCATGCCTCCAGCTCCCGATGTGTGGCCTTGATGGATGCAGTGTCCTTCAAGGCAATCAAAGGTCTTGCCAAGGCTCCTGATGGGTTTCTCGGTAACCGATAAAATCTGGGTACCATCCAGAGAGAAGCGAAACTTGTCCGTCACTTTCCCTCTCTTGAGCACCAGGGACCTAGATTTTACAGGCTTGAAACACATCCGAGCCCAGGTGGTGATCTTCTCCAAGCCCTGGAGGATCCATCGGCACCCCGGCACTCACGTCGTTGTGAATGTCAGGTCATCCATAAAGGCTCTGATGGGGGGCTGACGGACTTGGTGAGCGGACCTCTGCACTCAGCTTCGGCTGACTTGACCAGCATATTCATGGCCAAGGCAAAGAGGATCACTGAATTATTACATCCAGTGACGATCCCTTTCTCCAGCCGATGCCACTCGGATGTGACTGTCCCAGAGGTGACTCTCAGCTTGAAACTCTTGTAGTAGTCCACGATGAGGTCCATATACTTACCTGGGACATGGTGCCGATCCAGCGCTGTTTCCACCAGCTTATGGGGAATGGATCCATAAACATTGGTGAGGTCGAGCCACAGCACTGCTAGGTCTCCTTTCCCTTCTCTTGCCTCTCTGATCAACTGAGTGAGCACACCTGTATGCTCGAGGCATCCTGGAACCTTTGGGATTCCACCCTTCTGTACAGAGGTGTGAATGTACTTATTCTTCAGAAGGAACTCCGTCAACTGACTGGATAGGATGGCAAAGAATATCTTCCCCTCAACGCTGAGCAGCGAGATGGTTCTAAACTGCTCAATGTTCTTAGCATCTTCCTCCTTGGAAATCTAGACACCTTCTGCAAATCTCCATTATTGGGCTACCTTTCCCGTCCTCCAGATAACCCTCAGGATCTTCCATAGCCGATGATGGAGTCTGGGACATCTTTTGTATACTTTGTAGGGCACTTTGCTTGGTCCAGGGGCTGAATTGGCTCTTGCTGCCCTGACGACCTCCTGAACCTCCTTCCAATTGGGCTCCTTGCTGTTGAAGTCTGTGGTGGGTCTTGGGGGGTCTGTCAAAGGTTTATAGGGACCTAAGTCTTCCTCCCTAGCCGCATCACTGGAGGTGTTGCGGAGATGATGGCCTCTTTGGGACAAACAAGGTGGCCGCTTCGTTTCTGCCCAAGCAACTGCTTGGTGCCTGCAAAGGGGTTTGCGATGAAGGCAGACCGTCTCTTGGCCCTCTCTTTCCCCCGCTGTCTGTGCCATTCTGCCCTTTGAAGAGTGGTGAGCTTCTTCCTGAGGATGCCACGCAGTTCTGCTAATGCATCCCTTTCCTCTTCTTGTGCATCCTAGTGCTGCCGCTTCCGGACCCGCAGCTCCTGCCTTATCTGGCTGATCTTCTCTACCCTATTGTTATTCATGTAGGAGGTCTTGGTACCCAACTTCTCCTCTGTACCAAACCTCTCGACAGCAAGGCTGATGATGATGGTTGCCATGGTTTTGAGTTTCCTGTCTGCCTTCCTGTCTTCCCTTGGCTGCTGTTTCTAGGATGTTGTCCACATCATCATCAAATTGGAGCCACTGTTTGTCCTTACTGGCTGGAGGCCACTTGACCCGACGATGTTTGGTTATTCTACCTGGGTCTGGGGCTACTGGTACATGGAGGTTCTGGGCACTGTGGGGTGACTCCGGGCCTGGCTCCTCCTGCGTCTAACCATCAGTTTTATCAGTTGCTCCTTCATAAGTTATAACTGCATTCTGTCAGGGGCCCCAGAATTTCTAGGGACATCCCTGCCTGTATGTATTCACTACAAATTCATTACTCTGAAAACATTGTCTCTCAACTGTGTGACAGAAAAGGTAAGGCCTGAAAACACACAATATATGTGTTGGGAGTAAAGCTGCATTTGACCCAGCTTCTAAATCAGCCGTCACACAGCGGAGCACCGCCCCCTAGTGACGGTGCACCTTCTCTGCGCACACGTCTTCTGACTTTATTATATATGTCAATTTGAACTCAACAATTTCAACATGAAATTGACAACCACTTTTTAGTGTTAATTACCGTTGTTTTGTGTAGTAGCAGAAGTTGATCATAGTGCAAAGTGGCTAAGTGCATTCAAGCAATGGGACCAAGAAGAAATTGGTTTAAGAGTCTTCTGTTAAGTCCGACGGTGATCGCTGATGCTGACAAGGGAGCCAGGACGGCTCATCAAGCACAGAGCGTCGATTCAAAACAGGCAGGACTAATCAACTTCTTAACAAAGCCTGATGCTTGCTCTGATGCTGTTTTTATATCGTTTTCTCGGAGATAGATCAATAAACGTTTGTAAACTGCTTTGTAACCGTTTATCGTTGTCGATCAGTTAAATGTCATAAAGTCGCAGGGGTGTCCTGGGGGGCACTGACAGTTTTTTTATTAAAACTATATGCAAGTAGCTTGGCGAAATATTCATGAATGTTTTTTAATATTATTTTTCAGATTAAATCATCAAATTAAATGAACATATGGTTTGTTTCTCCATTTTTACAAAATCATTAAAAAGATATTTTTTTGAAAATGTTGTCTTTTTCCCCTGCATTCTGTCAGGGGGCCCACGATTCCGAGTGACGTCCCTGAATGTAAGACTGCAGCATAGAATGTATATAAATATGGACAAACCCTCCGTGACGTCACCCATAGACATTCTTAACAGCGGAGATTAAGCCTAAAATGGGGCTTCAGGGCGCCGCCATATTGGACATTTCAGTCTGTGTTCTAAGCCCGCCTACCTCCGGCCAGACCAATCAAAGCCTCGAATCCGTGAAGGTCATGCCGTGATGACAGATGAGAGGTGCCAATCAAGTTGACCACGCCCTTAATTATTCATAAAATAAATCCTTCTCTGTGCATTGAAATAATGGATTCTAAAAAAATTCACCCCCCTCACAGTTGTCATGGACTCGAACACTACTGAAAGACACCAAGACCGTTCTTTGAACCAGGCTGTAAACATGTTTATTTTGGCTGTAAAGTTGGACATTTTAACATGGGTGTCTATGGGAGTTGACTCCCTTCTGCAGCCAGCCTCAAGCGGCCAGTCGAGGAACTGCAAGTTTTTGCACTTCCGCATGGGCTTCATTTTTCAGCATGGAATGTTGCCGCTTGGACTGCAGCCGTCTGGTCACCGGAGCAACCAATCAGATTGACGGAGTCATTACCAATTGTCTCTTAATTAATATTCCACCGCAAGCGCAACCTTTGCCATTTTCAAATTGTCACAAACCGGGCCACACAGCCATGACAAAGGAAAGATGCCCACAGGATACAATCAACTAAACGTTTATTAAAGGAAAAGTAACCTAAAGGAGTAACCTAAACTAATCATGGTGTGTGTAGTCAGTGGAATCAGTGGTGTAGGTGAATGCATGAGTGGAGAAGTGTGTGTGTAATGTTGTTAAAAGGAGTACAGCAACCCAAATGCCAAACAAAAGGCAAGCCAGGTTTCTCTAGGAGGAGAGACCAACAGCTACTGAGCTCCAGGAGAGTGTTACAAGCACCCAGACCCTCACAGCCCAGGTGGTGCCACTCCTGCTGACGATCCTGCTGATGTCAGAAGAGGGAGAGAGAACAGGGAGGGTCGTCACAAAATGTATTGTTTGTTTGTATGCCCGGTCACTTGTAAATGTATGTACATTACCTTCCTGTTAGTCATTGGCACACCTCCACTTATATTTATAATGATTCATTTCTATAGTCTTAGGCAGTGTCATTCAGAGAGATTCAAAGTTTATTCAGATACGTAAAGCACATACACACGTTTGTTGAAGGGGATCACACTCCTGATTTCAGTTATCTGCAGTGCTAACAGGTAAGAATGAAGCAAAAATAATAAGACATAGATAGATAGATAGATAGATAGATAGATGAAGGACATTGATGCGTGATGATACATGGCACAAATCCAGCAACAGCATTCATTCATCATTTTAAAACTCAACCAGAAGGAAAATGCCCAGGTAACGGTTAATCAACAAAATCAAAACTACAATCACCCATGATTGAATCATTAGGAGCAGACCAACTTTTAACTTCATGGGAGCTGGCTGGACAGAGAAGATAGGGCTGACCAGACAATACTTCATGGGCCGTAACATTAAACTGTACCCTGAGCTGACTCAGTCTCCCTTTCGCCGGCCCGTTGGACTCTTAAGTTCCACTTAGCAATCTTCAATCACCACTTCTCCGTTCACGTCCAGATGTCGTGCCGGGTCTGGGACGTAGGGCCGAGACTTGGGGAACTGCTTGGCGTCCAGCAGGTCTTTGTACTGCATCTCGGGTCGGATCAGGCGCAGGCAGGCCTTGGCGGTGGTGTTGTCCAGACCCGGCTGCAGCTCGTAGCCCAGGATCCGGACCGAGCCGCACTGGTACGGCCGGATGCTCTCGTCCCGGATGCGCTGCGCCTCCACGGGCTTCCCGCCGTTCCTCAGGCAGACGCGGGTCAGCTTGTCCCGCCGCGCCCTGAGGAGCGCCACCTCCTGGTCCATGCGCTCCTGTCCGAAGCGGTGCACCTCCTCCCAGAAGCTGCGGTTGAAGGCCTGGTACAGGTGCCAGTCCAGGGCGTTCCACTCCCGCAGCTTCTCCTGCTGCGCCGGCGTCAGCGACACGTCGACCACCGGCTGGCTGCTGTCGAAGTCCCCGTTGTCGCCGCCGTTGGCCGGCCTGTAGTGGGCGACGTTGAGGGTGAAGGACACCACGGCGTCCAGCGGCCAGCAGAGGGCGTACCTCAGCAGCACCATGGACTCGTCAAAGTACTCCGTCAAGAGGATCAGCTTGAAAGTATTGCGGATCATGGCCACGCCCTCGCCGACCGTCTCCATGGTGACGTTGTCATTGGGGTCCATGCCGAAGTCGTACCACAGCAGGTTGCGGGCGTAGTGGTTGTTGCGGATGTGAGACTTGTAGAACCGCCCGGGGTTGTCCACAAAGTCCCCCAGGCGCTTGGCCCTCTTGAAGGCGGGGCATATGTCTCTGAAGTAGGCGAAGGAGGACTCGGCCAGGGCCAGCGGGTTCCTCAGAATGGAGAAGTAGAACGTGTCTTCAGGCATCACCTTTCCTATCTGAGGGAGGCCAGACAGGGAGAAGACACACTTTAGGTATTTCTATTTTTGCTGCCTTTTTTTCAAAACGAAAAATTATATTTGAGATGGATACAATAATATCAAATATTGGACAAATATTTAAAAATTATGCTCAGGTTCGGGTCGGGTTCGGTCACATCTGTGTGATTTGAAATGTTTTTTTCACCCGTGTGTTAAGCCGCGCATGTTGCACTCATCTGTGTGTTGACATTTCCAAATGTCTTGCAGTTGCTTCATAAAGGCGGGTTTTCATAAACACAGACGGAAATGTGTCTTTAGTATTAAAAAAATAGACTTTAACTGTGTCGGGTTGGGACATAAAGAGCTTGGTGCCTGTCGGGCTGGGGTCGGGTTTGGTGAGTGTTCTGTAGGACGTGGGCCGGGGCTCGGACAGAACATTCCGGCCCGATCTGCACTCTAATGCATGTGTCCCTAATATTGATGAGTCTATCTTGTTGGGGTTGTACTGTGAACAGCATATTTGACCCTTTCACGTGCTATTACCTGAGTAGCACCCACCCTTCATAGTGAGGAGAGAAGGCAGGAAGTAGCCCTAAGGAATATATCAGCAGCTGACATATTTGAAATGATATCAAAACCGCCACAGTGAGTCCCTTTCAGAACACGTTTATGTATGTAGTAGTGTGTGTGACAGAGCAGTGTAACAGGGGCTGTAGGGGACCCCTGAGAGTTGAACACAGGGAGCAGAGATCTAGAAGTAAGCACCCCAAACAAACGCCTCATCCTTCTCTGTTCAGGAGATGTAAAGGGGCATTTAGCAGACACTTTTGTCCAAAGCGACTTACAATCAGTACATGAGGGTTCGACATGTGGACAGATGGAGGAGGGGGATCAAGGGGATCGAACCACCGACCCTACGGTGAGCGGACGACCCGCTCTGTCCACCCGCTCTACCTACTGAGCTACTGCCGGACAAGATGTACTCCTTTGTGTTATTGTTATTTCCTCAATGTAAATGTTCTTCTTGGGTTCAGCCTCTCGTTGAGGTGCATCAGCTCCTCTCGATGGGCTCATGAAACAAGAACCTCAGGACACTTTCACAGTGACATCGTGTTCCTGCTGCTCCCGTCTCGGCCTGCCACATCTCCAGTGTGTTAACCTTCCTCTAACCTTCTGCACAGCATCGCGTGGCTGAGCACCTCACCTCACCCCGCGGGGAACATCATAGTCAGAGGACTCAGACAATCAGAGGGAACTCTAAAGCCATATATACAACTAGATTTTGAGCAGAATGTTCACAAACGTCAGCTTGCACATGTGAACAATTGTTGAACCGGACAAAATGTGTCTCGAGTCTCACAGCGGGGAGGCCGGTGTGACTGAGACCCAGGTGGACACTGAGCCCGGCCTGACAAACAAAGACCAGGGGGGGGGGGGGGAGGTCCCAGGGTCTCTGCTGCTTCCTGTCCGGGGAACGTACCTCCAACTTGTTGAACCTCAGGTGGTTGGCCATGATGTCGTACTTGGGGGCCTTGTTGGCGCGGTAGCCCTTGATCCGGTGCACGTTGAAGGTGAAGGGGTAGCCCAGCTGGTAGCCCATGGGCAGGGCGAAGCGCAGGTCGTTGAGCTCCCCGAAGCGGTACAGCATGTTGATCACCGTGCTGCTGGCCGTCTTGTGGGTCTTCAGGAACATGAGGTGGGTGTGGGGCCGGCAGGCCTCGGGCGGTGGGGGGGGGGAGGTCAGGGCGGCCATCGGCTGGGGGACACTGCACAGGGGCAAGAGAGGTCATCTGTGATTATTGATATATATGTAGCCTGCTGAGAGAGAGAGAGAGAGAGAGAGAGAGAGAGAGAGAGAGAGAGAGAGAGAGAGAGAGAGAGAGAGAGAGAGAACTTCTAATCAATGCGCTACCAATCCAACATTCCCGAAACCTTGAAAGTGTGCTGTCGGCCAGATGTTTCCATTGCATCTGGTGCTCAAAGAGGTGTGCTCCACCACCAACAATGGTTGAGACTCAGTTCCTTGCACCTTGCTGAGCCCAATCAAATGCAACAAGTAAAACCTGGATTGCGTGAGTTTTCCCTGAGATGGTCCTGGCCTACCACCGGGGTCCTGGTCCTGGTCCTGGCCTACCACCGGGGGTCTTGGTCCTGGACCTGGCCTACCACCGGGGGTCCTGGTCCTGGCCTACCACTGGGGGTCCTGGTCCTGGTCCTGGCCTACCACCTGGGGTCCTGGTCCTGGTCCTGGCCTACCACCGGGGGTCCTGGTCCTGGCCTACCACTGGGGGTCCTGGTCCTGGTCCTGGCCTACCACCTGGGGTCCT
>JAXIVH010000086.1:171945-189445 GCA_036785325.1 Urophycis tenuis | reverse complement strand
TGTATGTGTATGTGTGTATGTATGTGTATGTGTATGTGTGTGGGGGGGGGTCCCATGAGCAGCAGACAGAGTGAGGCTGGAGGAGTCTCACCTTGTCACCAGAGCACGTCCCACAGAGACACCCAAACAGGCCGTTGACCATCTGGATGAGGCAGAGGCCCAGCTCCAGCGAGGAGGTGACCAGCAGGATGGCGAACAGAGTCAGGTTGAACTGCACGATGCCTGCAGGTTTCTCACACATTGTCCACCAGTCCTTGTGGTCCAGGTAGCTTTCATTGCTTGGGGGGGCACATACATTTTTGTGTTATGGGTTTTGTTTTGTCACTTTTGTGTGTCATCACTCCCATAGAGGGGTTGTCGTGGCGATGGTTGCCGTGGTGACGAAGCGACATTGCTAACCACCGTGATGACGCTACAAGAGACAATAGGACAAGAATAGATTCCTCAGGAGATGAGAACTGTGGTTGTCAGTGTGATGGCTTCAGAGTTCCACAACCGCAACAAGACATGAAACAATCAAAAGAAATGACCCACTGGGTCAGTCTGATTATTAACTGATCAGAAAAAAAACAATATTAGCCTCTTGTGAAGGAGTCTCAGAGAACAACAACTGATGGTTGTCAGCGAGTGATTACACCATCAGGTTGGATGACTGCAATCAAACAATATCTATAAAAAGTTATGACCTTAAGTTATGACCCTATGCATGCCCCGAATGTCAACACATGATTTGATCTGGGCAGTAAACGAGACTATATAGCACAGCGTCAGGCGGAACGGTCGGTTAGCCCAAATTAAAACAGACCAAATGATGTTTGATGTTTAATGATTAATCACAAGCACCGAGCATAAACTTTCAGGACGATGGGCTGACGGGAGAACCCCTCCTCCCATCGGCCCACCAGAGCCACGTCAGCGCATGTCTGAGGGTCTCGGCCACTCCTTCCCTTACGTGTTAATAAAAGGTCTTCTCCATTCTTCCATGAGGGTCTCTGGGTTGTACCAGGAGCAGAGAGGCCCGTAGGCCAGGCCCAGTGACGCAACACTCATGCTGTACACTGCCCCCGCCACTCCTGCTGCCGCAAAGCCGATGGACAGGAACATCTAGGACCACAGATCACAAGGGCTTGTCTAGAACACATGTTATGCAATGACATATTGATGAGGGCCTGTCGTTTGAGCAGAACAGTGCATTGAACGGACGCAATGGCAGACACAGTGACGGAACCTCTTTGGAAAATGAGAGCTCACTACCGGGACGACATTCCCTTGTCCTACGGGATGGTGGCTGGACCTTCACTGTGAGGAACCAGCACATAGTGGCTGATCTGTCTGTCTGAGCACGGCTGGACACACGCCCGTGCTCTGAACCTCCATCTGAGAACATCTCTCTGAACATCTCTGTCTGAGAACATCTCTCTGAACATCTCTCTGGGAACATCTCTCTGAACATCTCGTCTGAGAACTTCTCTGTGGGGCTTTCGTCGGGGCTTCTTGTATACGTGTGCACGCCATGAGAAGGCACCAGAGCTCACACTTACCCCACAGCGGTTGTTGCAGCATCCCTTGCTGCTGGTCAGGTGGATGTGAATGGCAGGTATGAGAACCTGCCGTCCGACAGAAAGGAAAGGGAGTAGGAGGGGGGATGAACGAAGGAGAGACAGAGAACATGTCAGAGACACATAAGGTATGTACAGTTTTAGGGTCAAATCAAATGAATTGAATGTCGATTGTTATATAGAATAGAATAGAATAGAATAGAATAGAAAAATACTTTATTAATCCCAAGCTGGGAAATTGCAAACCTAACCCTAACCCTAACCCTAACCCTAACCCTAACCCTAACCCTATATACCCAATCAAAAACGGTTCATGTTTGAACCTACAAACAACGAGAAGAAATGACCATCACACGTCAAACACCTTGGCTAGCCTACCTTGGCGCCTCTACTTAAGACAAAGCAATCAAACCAAGAAACTGGGGGTTACTCACCATTATCCCACCGCCTAGGAACCCTCCCATGTATTTGACCTCCTCCGTTATGTTCTCCGCTGCCACATTGGACCAGCCTGGGAAGAACAGAATGATGTTGCAGATTATCGACGCAGCCGCCAGGACGTACAGCGAGATGCCGATGACCCGGGAGCAGGCCCCTGTGCACATGTTGCTTTTTTAAGATGCAACGACGACGACGAAGAGAGAAAGCAAACACAAGACAAAGCAATGTCTGAGGAAGATATCAGGTCCTTAAATCCCCCAACACCGAAAAAAGTGAGACGTCCCTCACAGTCTTTGTGTACAGAGAGAAGCGAAGGGAATGTCAGTGAACTATATATGCACCTGTATGTCTGGGAGAGGGGAGAAGATAGGTGTACAAGGGAGGAGTCAAGGAAGATAAGACCAACTCTCCTCACTCCCATGGCTTATCGTCGCATGTCGTCCAACAGTCTGCCCTCAATGAGGTCTGGGGTTTTCCTGATATTTTCAGATTGCTGAACAAAAGAAGAGTGTGAACATGAACAGCCAAGCACCAGGAAACAACTCTGGGGGATCTCAACACGTCGGCCTCCTTTGGGTTCAGAAAAGTCAAGATTAGTTCTGTCTTTTTTTCTCATCCTTTTTCTTCTTGACGATCTCATTACATCCACATCCACTGTGTGTGTTCATCCGTTTACACATCAAACATTCATACGTTCATAGGTTCATACGTTCAAACGGTCATACGCTCATACGTTCATACGTTAAAGTTAACGCAATTCGGTTGCATTTGCTTATCAATTGTTTTGATGGAAACCAGCTAATCACTAAGGGTCATTACACTGTCACTAAAGGGAGGTGTGTGTGTGTGTGTGTGTGTGTGTGTGTGTGTGTGTGGGTTGTGGCCTTTATTGCTCTGTGCTATCACTGAATAATTACACACATGATGGTGGAGAAAGCCGGAGATATCGCTGGAGGGTGGAGGTCCGAGCCCACACACACACACACACACACATACACACACACACACACACGCACACACACACACACACACACACACACACACACACACACACGCACACACACGCACACACACGCACACACACACAGAAAACCAAAAGGCAAACACCAGAGACTTATCAGTGTGACGTGTCAGCCTTAAGGGGTGATAAAAACTGTAGGTTTCCATGACAGCAGAATCCAAAGAGCATCGCGGGCCGTTATCTAGGAGCCTCGCAGGTTCAAACATATATGGGTGGAGATGTTTGAATAAACAAGATAAGCCAGGGGAAAAAAATAGCATGCAATTATTTACACACACACAATATGAGCGCATCTTCTCCTGACTGTCACATATTGTGATGGGACAGCCGTATATTAGATATTAGAGTACTTTATTCATCCCCAGAGGGGAGTTTAAGTGAAATGTAAGTGATGGTGTGTTATATTGCCGTTACATTCCTCAGCTCGGCGATTCTTCAGAATCGTCTTCAGAAACCCGGCCTATTATTTATCTCAAAATATTACTAAGGGGTTAGTCACCACCCACCCTGTCTCGCTACTGAAGTGCCAACAAGGGTTCATGAACCCTGACAGAGTGTTTCTATGCCTGTATTAAAAACATCGTCATCATCACGGACGTGGACGTTAAAACCCCAACGATGGGTCGTTCTGTCCCAACACCGAATTCAAGCGCACGGCGCGCTCTATCCCTGGGGGGGGGGGGGGGGGGCGGAGAGCCGGGGGGGTCGGGGGCCCCGGGGGGCTCAGGGGGCTCTGCGCCCCTCTGCCTGTCATCAGTAATGACGCGGGAGGGGGGGGGACACAGGTGCATAGCCACATAAGGGCCAATGTGGGCCAGTGCCACTATGATTGACAGCCGGCCCACCCTATCAGAAGTGCCCGGTATTAACTTGAAATTCAAGGAACGAAAAAATAGCTGCTATGTTAACTGCTATGAAAATGCCTTTGATCGTTTCGTCCTCAAATCTACGGCATTAAAAATCCCCCCGTGGGTTCCTTGCCTGTCTAACTTATGTTCAATCAAATTGGCGTTGGCCACGCGTGTTGTTCTGTGGTGTCATGTTTTCTGAGTGTCGTCCCGGACGTGACCCTTGTCCTCACCTGGCACATCGACGATGGCCAGGTGGCCCGGAGTGAACGTCCTTCATGACGGTGTAGATGGGGAACGTCCTTCATAAGGTGTAGATGGGGAACGTCCTTCATAAGGTGTAGATGGGGAACGTCCTTCATAAGGTGTAGATGGGGAACGTCCTTCATAAGGTGTAGATGGGGACCAAGTGGCGGCTAGCCCATAGAGGGCGATAGGGCACTGCCCCCCCCCCCCCTTGACCCACAATAAATAAATAAATAAATAAAACTAATAATAATAAATTATACAAATTGTTGATATTTTTGTGTTTGAAATATCACTGTACCCAGTAATATGTGTAAAATATGATAGAAAATCATCTGTGCAAGATGTATGCTTTTCCTACACGTCCCGTGTCCCATGCTTCAACAGCTCTGGGGCGATGGAGAAATCGCCCCAAGGAGGCGGGTCTGTGTAACTGTTTAGCCAATTACTAATTTAAGATGTGAAAGCATGACACAAAATTTGGCCAATCAGCGTCCTCAAATCCAAGCAGATATGGGCGATTACTTTATCGCCCCAAGCGAGCGAATGCATGGGCGAGTCAGGGCGAGTCTGTATATAGTTGTATACAGTTGTATATAGTTGACCTTAGTATTTTTTAGTCCTTAATTTTCACTACCTATTAATCTGCTGATTATTTTCTTGATTGTTTAGTATATAAAATGTTTACTGTAATTTCATAGAGCCCAATGTGACTACAAATTCAATTTCAAATGAGAAAATTGAAAGCTTGTGTTTGTGCAATATGTTGTTTATGTTTTGTGTTAGAATGCCTCAACTTTTTAATATTGGCATTCAATAATTATTGACTATTTCACGGAGCATTCGTTTCCTGTAGTTTGTGTTCAATGTATTGGGATGGTTACTGAAATTGACTGAATATGGCACAGCCCCACCTAGAATATTCTTCACCAACCGCCACTGTGGGGACCGTCTTTCATGACGGTGTAGATGGGGAACGTTCCTCATGACGGTGTAGATGGGGACCGTCCTTGATGACGGTGTAGATGGGGAACGTCCTTCATAAGGTGTAGATGGGGAACGTCCTTGATGACGGTGTAGATGGGGAACGTTCCTCATGACGGTGTAGATGGGGAACGTCCTTCATAAGGTGTAGGTGGGGAACGTCCTTCATGACGGTGTAAAGTCCACTGGAAAACATTGGGTTGGACACGCGGCGTGATAAGACGCCAAAGCGGCGTCACAGTTGAGCACCGCTGACCTGCGGGTCTTCTCTGGGTTTGGTTTCCTTTGTTCTCTGGGTTTGGTTTCCTTTGTTCTGTGGGTTTGGTTTCCTTTGTTCTGTGGGTTTGGTTTCCTTTGTTCTCTGGGTTTGGTTTCCTTTGTTCTCTGGGTTTGGTTTCCTTTGTTCTGTGGGTTTGGTTTCCTTTGTTCTGTGGGTTTGGTTTCCTTTGTTCTCTGGGTTTGGTTTCCTTTCTTCTCTGGGTTTGGTTTCCTTTCTTCTCTGGGTTTGGTTTCCTTTGTTCTCTGGGTTTGGTTTCCTTTGTTCTGTGGGTTTGGTTTCCTTTGCCCTCCTAAGACACACAGAGACTCGTCCATTCCGAGGTGCATTCCCGATGTTCAGACAAACGTTCAGATGGTGAAAAGGTTCTCAAAAGAATGGCATCTATTTCAACGTCTATTTTTCCTATCCATCAAGTCAACAGACGGCGGTAGATTATTAATGAAATATATACGGAAACTATTTATTATCATCATTACTTTTACGACTTGGGATTTTGCATTGCCTCGGATCAAAGGGTCCTAAGGTGTTACATAAACTGGTACTAAACCAAGGTACAGACACAATCAAAACGAATTCCCACAGAAATCAACTTATTTTAATTAAGTAACTAGTACAGTAGGCCTACAGTCAAGTAGGTCTATCAACTGTTCAAGTAGAAAAGGTAGTAGCTCAGAAATGACCCGTAGCTCCCTGGATGTCCTAATGTATGTAGGACTTTGCCAATAAGTGGGTTAGCATTGGCCACAAACAGTAAATGTTCTGTAGAGTCTTCCTCTTGATGACGCGGATTCCCCATCACCCGCTGGATTGATCCTCGGGGTTTCTATGGGTGATGAACGGGAGGCCATGTCCAGGTATGATAAGGTCAGCGTTGCACAGCGCCCTCTCTCGGTGCACCCTCTGTAGTGCCGCGTTCTCACTCAGCGCCTGCCAGCTCTCCCGGTCCCCGCAGCACTCAAACAAGTCTCCAGCGACCAGCACGGTGCCTGCAGCGGTCCCCCTCACCTGGACACTCACGTCGCGACCCGTGTGTCCCGGCGTGGGCACAATGGACACCTGGGGAGAGAGGGAGAGGGAACCGGTGATGACTGTTGGGGGGGTTGGCGTCTAAAACCGGGCAATACTGGACTGGACTTCATCAACCCCCGAACACTTACATGTTCGTCGATGTGGTAAGGTTTCCCATCTGCCAGTTGATTCGGGGTGTACCTGTCTCCTTCACTAATATCACACCCCACCACTATCATGGACTTTTGAAAGAGACCCAAATTCCCTATGTGGTCCGAGTGGCCGTGCGTCCCCACGACCCAATCCACGTCTCCCGCATCCAGACCCCTTTCCTTCAGCATGGTGAGGAGGTGGTCTCGGTCCCATGGACCCCCGGTGTCCACCAGGATAGTCCTGGGCCCCGATACCAGGGTGATGGTCCCATCAGCTCGAAAAGATCCGTCCGGCTGCGCAAAACAGTACCCCACTTTGAGGACAGACACGGAATATGGATCCCCAGAATAGTCCAACGACTGGGATTCTGTGAGGCGGGTTGCGTTGGCTTCGCATGAAACTGGGCTTTCCTCACTTTCCATTGACATGCAATGCATCAAACTAGTTGGTCGTAACTAGTTGTACTAGGACATGGGTCTGCACTTGCTGTAAATATCTTTGCTGGACACATCACACATGGATTGACAATGGCGAAAACGCAATGTTTACGCATGACGTAGCTTCCGCAGGTGATGATGACGCAACTGATGATAATGATGAAGATGTCTAAACACTTTGGATATACAACGGTGTCACGGTAGTGGTGCAAGCATCAGACATTCAAAGTGCAATCACTTTTTAAGTCCGTAAATAAAAATGCGTTGGCCAAATTATACAGAATGGCATATGTGAACATTTTGAATGTCTTATTATAATGTTATATAAGTTAGACATACGTTTTTTATTATTATTATTGTCTATGTTATCTATATTCAATGAATAATGAATGTGGTTTGAATAAAGATATGCAGCTTGTATCCGGAACCATTGCGCCGCTAACTTGCGGGGGGTATCAGAAATGGGTCGCACACTAGCTGGCTTCCACGTCACTTCCGCACACAACAATGGCAGCCGAAACAGTTATGGAAAAGGGAACGTCTATTATGGACCCGCTGAAGGGAGTTCTGCTCACATATTTCATGCCAGAATCATGTTACGACTCTTTCTTCTTAGATTTCAACTTTCTAGATGGTAAGTCGGCTGAATAATGAGCTGTAAGTAAAGTACACACATATATTCACTTTGAGGAGGGTCAAGGAAGTTCTGTGGGCGGAATTATACACCGGGCACTACGTGATGGTCAAGTACATTTTTATCTGTACTGCATCAGGAATATACAACTTCACTATTTCTTGGATTATTTTTTTGTGTTTTTGTCAAATGTAATTTTGCACTCCTTGTTGTATTCACCTCCAGTGCCCTGTTTGAAGATAGTGCTGAGCAAAGGATTGGGCATTGGTATCATCCTGGGATCAGTGATGGGTAGGTGTCATCACCTCCATGTCACTCGGTGCTTCTCTCTCTAGAATCAACGACCTTATTGTAACTTACCATCTGCACTGGCGCCCCAGATTACATGAGATTAGATTCAACTTTATTGTCATTGTGCAGAGTACAAGTACAGGGACAACGAAATGCAGTTGGCGTTCTAACCAGAAGTGCAAATGAGCGATAAAGGTGCAGGTTGAAATGCAGATTAAGGTGCAGAGTGCAAAATTGAAAAACAGGAAAAGTGGCAGTAGTTATTAAAGTGACGGTAATTAACGGTAGTTATTAAAGTGACGTAAACGGTAAACAGTGCAAGTGGAGGTAGTGATTGTTGAGGTAGTAACAGTGCAAGTGGAGGTAGTGATTGTTGAGGTAGTAACGGTTAAGTAACAGTAGCAATGTAAGAGGAGTGAGGAGTGATTACTTCTCACTTCCTTCCCGTTCTCCTTGTGTGTGGGTGATTGGGCTCAACAGTGAAGTTACCCCAGATTCTGAAGCTCATGGGGGCCAAGAGTGCGGAGGGACTCAGCTTCCCTGCGGTGCTGCTGGAGCTGCTGGCCATCACAGGCACCATGGCCTACAGCATCGCCAACAGCTTCCCCTTCAGGTGGCTCACCACAACCCAGCCGCACACAATACTCACCTGTGTTGGACTTATTGGTCGTAGAGAACAGAAGTTGAGGCTCAGGCTGACAAAAAAAAAACACAACGATACTCGACACAAATGTAACCTATTGACCAATTGTGGGGATGTTGGATATCTTTGCACTCCTTGCACCACACACTTTAAAACACTCGCTGTTGCTTGTTGTTTGTATTGTCTATTGTTGGTGTTTGTTTTGTTGCTTGTTCACTGTACTGTTGACTGTTGACAAACCACCAGGACAAAGTCCTCGTAGGTGCAAACCTACCTGGTGAGTTCTGATCCATGTTGTTCTTGGGTGACATGGCGTGTCCTCCCTCCAGCGCCTGGGGTGAGGCGCTCTTCCTCATGCTGCAGACCGTCGCCATCGGCTTCCTGATTCAGCACTACGGCGGGAAGACCAGCCGCGGTATGGGCCCGGCTTACATTTATATCATTTATACATTTATATCATGTACATTTACATGTACATCACATTTACACTGAGGGCATTGAGCAGACGCTTTTATCCAAAGCGACTGACAAAGAGTACATTTGTCATCAGAAGGTGAAACATTTCATTGCTGCTAATACAGTAAGAAATTCATCAGAACAAGTTTCAAGCATTTCAATTGCTAGGTTAACCATTGCTAGGTTAACCATTGCTAGTATAAAACATATCTGACTAAGTGCCAAGTTACAAAGAGTGATTAAAGTGCCAAGTCAGCTCCTCCAAAATCGGCAGCAGCTCAGTGGGTAGAGTGTGTGGACAGAGCGGGTCGTCCACTTACCGTAGGGTCGGCGGTTTGATCCCCTTGATCCTCCTCCTCCTCCAACTGTCCACATGTGGAACCCCACAGATGTACTGTAAGTCTCTTTGGACCAAAGCGTCTGCTAAACGGCCCGTCACCCTTTATCTAGACGGGCCGCGCCGCCACAGTGGGCGTCAGACACCCAGCCTGATGGCCTCTCTCTCCCCCAGCTCTGCTCTTTGTGGCGCTGTACGTGGGGGTGCTGGCGGCGGTGCTCTCCCCTGCCACACCCATGGCGGTGGTCACCACCATGCAGGCCTCCAACATGCCGGCCGTCATCGTGGGCAGGGTAGGTCACACCGGGGGGGGGTAGGTCACCCTGGGGGGTAGGTCACACCGGGGGGGGGGGGGGTAGGTCACACTGGGGGGTAGGTCACACCGGGGGGGTAGGTCACACCGGGGGGTAGGTCACCCTGGGGGGTAGGTCACACCGGGGGGGGGTAGGTCACACCGGAGGGTAGGTCACCCTGGGGGGTAGGTCACACCGGGGGGGGGGTAGGTCACACCGGAGGGTAGGTCACACCGGGGGGGTAGGTCACACCGGGGGGGGGTAGGTCACACCGGAGGGTAGGTCACCCTGGGGGGTAGGTCACACCGGGGGGGGGTAGGTCACACCGGAGGGTAGGTCACCCTGGGGGGTAGGTCACACCGGGGGGGGGTAGGTCACACCGGAGGGTAGGTCACCCTGGGGGGTAGGTCACACCGGGGGGGGGGTAGGTCACCCTGGGGGGTAGGTCACACCGGGGGGGGTAGGTCACACCGGGGGGTAGGTCACCCTGGGGGGGGGGGTAGGTCACACCGGGGGGGGGTAGGTCACACCGGGTGGGGGTAGGTCACCCTGGGGGGTAGGTCACACCGGGGGGTAGGTCACACCGGGGGGGGTAGGTCACACCGGGGGGTAGGTCACCCTGGGGGGGGGGGTAGGTCACACCGGGGGGTAGGTCACCCTGGGGGGGGGGGTAGGTCACACCGGGGGGTAGGTCACCCTGGGGGGTAGGTCACACCGGAGGGGGTAGGTCACACCGGGGGGTAGGTCACCCTGGGGGGGGGTAGGTCACACCGGGGGGTAGGTCACCCTGGGGGGGGGTAGGTCACACCGGGGGGGGGGGTAGGTCACACCGGGGGGGTAGGTCACACCGGGGGGGGTAGGTCACACCGGGGGGGTAGGTCACACCGGGGGGGGGTAGGTCACACCGGAGGGTAGGTCACCCTGGGGGGTAGGTCACACCGGGGGGGGGGGTAGGTCACCCTGGGGGGTAGGTCACACCGGGGGGGGTAGGTCACACCGGGGGGGGGGGGGTAGGTCACCCCGGGGGGGGGGGGGGTAGGTCACACCGGGTGGGGGTAGGTCACCCTGGGGGGTAGGTCACACCGGGGGGTAGGTCACACCGGGGGGGGGTAGGTCACACCGGGGGGTAGGTCACCCTGGGGGGGGGGGTAGGTCACACCGGGGGGTAGGTCACCCTGGGGGGGGGGGGGGGGGTAGGTCACACCGGGGGGTAGGTCACCCTGGGGGGGTAGGTCACACCGGAGGGGGTAGGTCACACCGGGGGGTAGGTCACCCTGGGGGGGGGGTAGGTCACACCGGGGGGTAGGTCACCCTGGGGGGGGTAGGTCACACCGGGGGGTAGGTCACACCGGGGGGTAGGTCACCCTGGGGGGGGGGTAGGTCACACCGGGGGGGGGGGTAGGTCACACCGGGGGGGTAGGTCACACCGGGGGGGTAGGTCACCCTGGGGGGTAGGTCACACCGGGGGGGGTAGGTCACACCGGGGGGGTAGGTCACCCTGGGGGGGGGGTAGGTCACACCGGGGGGGGTAGGTCACACCGGGGGGTAGGTCACCCTGGGAGGGGTAGGTCACCCTGGGGGGGGGTAGGTCACACCGGGGGGTAGGTCACCCTGGGGGGGGTAGGTCACACCGGGGGGGGGTAGGTCACACCGGAGGGTAGGTCACCCTGGGGGGTAGGTCACACCGGAGGGGGTAGGTCACACCGGGGGGTAGGTCACACCGGGGGGGGGGGGTAGGTCACACCGGGGGGGGGGTAGGTCACACCGGGGGGGGTAGGTCACACCTGGGGGGGGGTAGGTCACACCGGGGGGTAGGTCACCCTGGGGGGGGTAGGTCACACCGGGGGGTAGGTCACACCTGGGGGGGGGGTAGGTCACACCGGGGGGTAGGTCACCCTGGGGGGGGGTAGGTCACACCGGAGGGTAGGTCACCCTGGGGGGGGGGTAGGTCACACCGGGGGGGGGGTAGGTCACACCGGAGGGTAGGTCACCCTGGGGGGTAGGTCACACCGGGGGGGGGGGTAGGTCACCCTGGGGGGTAGGTCACACCGGGGGGGGGTAGGTCACACCGGGGGGGGGGGTAGGTCACACCGGGTGGGGGTAGGTCACCCTGGGGGGTAGGTCACACCGGGGGGTAGGTCACACCGGGGGGGGTAGGTCACACCGGGGGGTAGGTCACCCTGGGGGGGGGGGTAGGTCACACCGGGGGGTAGGTCACCCTGGGGGGGGGGGGTAGGTCACACCGGGGGGTAGGTCACCCTGGGGGGTAGGTCACACCGGAGGGGGTAGGTCACACCGGGGGGTAGGTCACCCTGGGGGGGGGTAGGTCACACCGGGGGGTAGGTCACCCTGGGGGGGGGTAGGTCACACCGGGGGGGGGGGGTAGGTCACACCGGGGGGGTAGGTCACACCGGGGGGGGGTAGGTCACACCGGGGGGGTAGGTCACACCGGGGGGGGGTAGGTCACACCGGAGGGTAGGTCACCCTGGGGGGTAGGTCACACCGGGGGGTAGGTCACACCGGGGGGGGGTAGGTCACACCGGAGGGTAGGTCACCCTGGGGGGTAGGTCACACCGGGGGGGGGGTAGGTCACCCTGGGGGGGTAGGTCACACCGGGGGGGGTAGGTCACACCGGGGGGGGGGGGTAGGTCACCCCGGGGGGGGGGGGTAGGTCACACCGGGTGGGGGTAGGTCACCCTGGGGGGTAGGTCACACCGGGGGGTAGGTCACACCGGGGGGGGTAGGTCACACCGGGGGGTAGGTCACCCTGGGGGGGGGGGTAGGTCACACCGGGGGGTAGGTCACCCTGGGGGGGGGGGGTAGGTCACACCGGGGGGTAGGTCACCCTGGGGGGTAGGTCACACCGGAGGGGGTAGGTCACACCGGGGGGTAGGTCACCCTGGGGGGGGGGTAGGTCACACCGGGGGGTAGGTCACCCTGGGGGGGGGTAGGTCACACCGGGGGGTAGGTCACACCGGGGGGTAGGTCACCCTGGGGGGGGGGTAGGTCACACCGGGGGGGGGGGGTAGGTCACACCGGGGGGGTAGGTCACACCGGGGGGGGTAGGTCACACCGGGGGGGTAGGTCACCCTGGGGGGGGGGTAGGTCACACCGGGGGGGGTAGGTCACCCTGGGGGGTAGGTCACACCGGGGGGGGTAGGTCACACCGGGGGGGTAGGTCACCCTGGGGGGGGGGTAGGTCACGCCGGGGGGGGGTAGGTCACACCGGGGGGGGTAGGTCACACCGGGGGGTAGGTCACCCTGGGGGGGGTAGGTCACCCTGGGGGGGGGTAGGTCACACCGGGGGGTAGGTCACCCTGGGGGGGGTAGGTCACACCGGGGGGGGGTAGGTCACACCGGAGGGTAGGTCACACCGGAGGGGGGTAGGTCACACCGGGGGGTAGGTCACACCGGGGGGTAGGTCACACCGGGGGGGGGGGGTAGGTCACACCGGGGGGGGTAGGTCACACCGGAGGGTAGGTCACACCGGAGGGGGTAGGTCACACCGGGGGGTAGGTCACACCGGGGGGTAGGTCACACCGGGGGGGGGGGGTAGGTCACACCGGGGGGGGTAGGTCACACCTGGGGGGGGGTAGGTCACACCGGGGGGTAGGTCACCCTGGGGGGGGTAGGTCACACCGGGGGGTAGGTCACACCTGGGGGGGGTAGGTCACACCGGGGGGTAGGTCACCCTGGGGGGGGGTAGGTCACACCGGAGGGTAGGTCACCCTGGGGGGGGGGTAGGTCACACCGGGGGGGGGGTAGGTCACCCTGGGGGGGGGGTAGGTCACACCGGGGGGGGGGTAGGTCACACCGGAGGGTAGGTCACCCTGGGGGGGGGGTAGGTCACACCGGGGGGGGTAGGTCACACCGGGGGGTAGGTCACACCGGGGGGTAGGTCACCCTGGGGGGGGGGTAGGTCACCCTGGGGGGGGGTAGGTCACACCGGGGGGGGGTAGGTCACCCTGGGGGGGGGTAGATCACACCGGGGGGGGATAGGTCACACCGGAGGGTAGGTCACCCTGGGGGGTAGGTCACACCGGGGGGTAGGTCACACCTGGGGGGGGTAGGTCACACCGGGGGGTAGGTCACCCTGGGGGGGGGTAGGTCACACCGGGGGGTAGGTCACACCGGGGGGGGGGTAGGTCACACCGGGGGGTAGGTCACCCTGGGGGGTAGGTCACACCGGAGGGGGTAGGTCACACCGGGGGGTAGGTCACCCTGGGGGTAGGTCACACCGGGGGGTAGGTCACACCGGGGGGTAGGTCACCCTGGGGGGGGGTAGGTCACACCGGGGGGGGGTAGGTCACACCGGGGGGGTAGGTCACACCGGGGGGTAGGTCACACCGGGGGGTAGGTCACCCTGGGGGGGGGTAGGTCACACCGGGGGGTAGGTCACACCGGGGGGTAGGTCACACCGGGGGGGGGGGGGTAGGTCACCCTGGGGGGGGGGGGGGGCGCCTCATTGGATGCCTCACACAAGGGGGGCTGTTTTTTGGGGGGTTGGACGATAGAGGATGGACACCCCGAACCTGACAGGCCCAGGTCGGGTCACACTGCAGGATGTTGTATTTAGCCGCGCGTTACCCCGCATGTTGTCAGACTGGGTCGGACTCGGGTCGGGTTCGGTTCTCTATCGGACGACCAGTTTGTGGCGCGTGAATGCGCCCTTGTCCCGTAATCCCCCGCTGGGTTTAGTGTGTAGAAAGGCGTGTGGATATGAATGTGTTTGTTCAGGCGGTGCCAGGTGATACATGTGACCATAACATGAGCTGGTGCTCAGAACGCCGTGGTGATGTCAGCCTCCATCCCAAACAGAACGTAGGGTCTGTCTCTCAACCTTCTCTCTCATCTCGTCTGCCCTCCCAGCTCATCCAGGCCGTCACTAACTTCCACAACGGACACACGGGCCAGCTGTCGGCCATCTCTGTCTTCCTGCTCTTTGCAGGATCCCTCGCCCGCATCTTCACATCCATACAGGTGTGTGTGTGTGTGTGTGAATGTGTGTGTGTGTGTGTGTGTGTGTGTGTGTGTGTGTGTGTGTGTGTGTGTATGTGTGTCTGTGTGTGTGTGTGTGTGTGTGTGTGTGTGTCTGTGTGTGTGTGTGTGTGTGTGTGTGTGTGTGTGTGTCTGTGTGTCTGTGTGTCTGTGTGTGTGTGTGTGTGTGTGTGTGTGTCTGTGTGTGTGTGTCTGTGTGTGTGTGTGTAACACACCACTGTTCCCCAGCCTGGTGTGGGCCAACCACACAAGGTGTCCTATGACGTCACACCGCTACGCTCGCACGCTAACAAATGCTAACGTGAAACCCGCAGGAAACCGGAGACAACCTGATGGCGCTCACCTACGTCATCTCCTCCTCCTGCAACGGCGTCATCGCCCTCCAGCTGCTGTACTACTGGAACAGCTGCCCCGCGCTGAGGAAGAAGAGGGAGTAGGGGGACCCTGGCCCCGCAGGGGGGGGAGTCGCTCCCTTTAGGGTGGAGGTGGAGGGGGGGGGGGGGGGGGGGAGAGTGTTCTTAGGATTGAATATATCATGTAGCTGTACACACACACACACACACACTCTGAACACACGTGTGCTTCTGTGGTCGACATCCACACGGCTGTGGCGTTGCGGTCACACAAACAAAAGAATTGAGGTTGTAAAGGGCGACGCCCCGCTGGGGACCAAATGTTTTGAGGGGGTCAACGTTGCAGTGCAGACACATTCGCTGGGGTCTCCTGGACCAGTTCAGAACCAGGCATCAGAACTACCATCAGCACCACCATCCCCACAGGTGAGGTGATGGTCTCACTGTGGTCCACCCGATGATTCTGCTCCTTCTACTTCTTCTAGTCATTGTTTAGTGTCCCTAAAGGCTTTGTGCTCCACGCCGTCACAATGGGATCCACCACTGTGAACGTGATTATATTATTATTATTATTACTATTATTATTATTAGTACTATTATATTATTCATTGAGTTGTTTCAAGGCAGTTTGCACAACATCCCAGGAAAACAAGTGATGTGTTTTAAGAGCTGGCGGTTGTGTGTGTGGGGGGGTGTGGTTGTGGGGGGGGGAGGGGGTTGTGTGTGTGTGGGTGTGGGTGTGGGGGGGGGGAGGGGGTTGTGTGTGTGTGGTGTGGGGTGGGTGTGTGGGTGGGTGGGGACATGACCGTTTGTACCAATAAGTGGAACAGTAATGTGTTCAGTGGATGATAAGACGGATTCTCCTGATGTTCAGCTGAGAGGGTTGTAGCTCCCAACAGGTTGGCCTGTTGAATTAAAGGTGATTAAAGGTTGATTTAAATATTATTCCATTAGCTGCAGTTCCACACGTTGAGGTGAAAACTGGACATTAAAAATGACCAATAACAGTTCACCAATACACTAAGTTGCTGTGGAATGTACTGCTATATATATATATATATATATATATATATATATATATATATATATATATATATATATATATATATATATATATCTCACAATAGCATGCAAGAATCACAACAATCCATTTCAACAAAGCATTTCTTGAGCTAGTGTGGACCATGTTGACCTACAAGATACATTCATTAGTTTTATTTTCACGTGACGAATGAAAAGCCCTGTTATCTGGTTCATGCTGCTGTGTGGCAGCGTGTGTGCTGGCTGCTGTTGATTCAGTTCATGTCCAGTTATGTTATGTTGGTTCAAGTGAGGCTGCTTGGCCGACGTGTGCGTCCCCTGGGTGCCACTAGGGGGAGACAAACTGTAACCAACATCTGCTGTAGAACCCAAAGTTTGTGACGAGAAGGTTTGGCACAACCCGAGAACATTGGTTCACTGGTGAAAGTGTTTTGTGCTTGAAAATAAATGACTTGATTGTTTCTCCTGAGTCGTTGTCATTTTTTAAATGTCTAAAACAGCTGTTATTATTTAGTCCTTAGAATATCGTGCCCCCCTTTTTGCAGCACGGTGTTATTTCTCAGTAAATCTGTCCATCAAAAGCCTTTTTTTCTTTGTTTCTTTTGTTATTCCTTTCCCCTGCTGGCCTGAATAGACCCCCTCCTCCCCTCTGTAATGTGTTACTGAAATGCTCACCAATGTTAACCAAACTTGTGTTTTCCACCGAAAAGTCTGCACTGCGTTGACGGAGAGATATTGCAACGCGACTTTTTTTTCGGTCTTTTGAATTAAAATTCGCGCACACACGTACCGCGCCTCGTTTCAGTGGGAACTTTATATATTTAACGACTAGTAAAGTTTGTCAACTTTAAGCCTATTACATTTACAAATGGATTAGGGGCCGGCCGTGTGTGTTAAAAAATGTATGAAAGATACAGAACATTGCGATACAGATTTGCATTACCTTAAATATATGTTGTTATTATGATTGTTACTTTTGCCCATTAGAACTTAAAAGAAGAAAGACAGAAATAAGCAGCGAGAGACAAAAAAAAAGAAAAGCGAATGGAGCGTCTTTAGTTCACACGCAGCTGGGGGCTTGAATGGGGGGTGGGGGAGGGGGGGGGGGGTCCTTGTTAAATGGGCACTGGCACAAACACGGGGGGGGGGGGGGGGGGGGGGGGTCGAGGGGGGTAAAAATCTCAGTCTTATCTGTTGCTGCGGAGGCAGGAGCCGAGATGCTGCCCGTCGATTGTGGGTTCCATTGCGGCCGCCGTATCACCTGCGAGCTCCCCTTCGTGGGAGGTCCGCCCTAATGAGGGGCCGCTGCTCACGGGCAGCGGCAGAACCTGGGCCGGTGCTCACGGGGCAGAAGCTGGGCCGCTGCTCACGGGGAGCAGCAGAACCTGGGCCACATAACAGGGTTTTGTTATTCCACGGGGAGTACATGCAATGGCATTCATGTGAGTCTGGCTCTGTGTGTCGTCCAGCCACCATT
>JAXIVH010000086.1:152897-171745 GCA_036785325.1 Urophycis tenuis | reverse complement strand
AACAGCATCGTGGCATTACATTACCAGCTCGCTATCGCAATTCCTCATCAGACAAATACGTGGTTACTGCCACAATGGTTCTAGCTGAGGAGATAGAAAGCAGAGTTGTAGATGACAGCCAGACAGGGCAGGCAGGGTGGGTGAGCTGGGCTCCGCGTTCCCCAGGGAGCAGCGAGAGGTTCTGCTCTGACCGGGTCCAGTCGTCGCTCCGACCCAAAGTCAGAAGAATTGAACCGCAGACGATAATGAGACCGCGGAGCCGAGCGGCTGTGATCGGTGGGCTTCAGAGGTACAGGGCACAGAGGTCAGGGGGGGCGGTCCTGGGGTTGGCCTTACGCTACACGCTACACGCTACACGCTACACGCTACACGCCCGCTCTGTCTCCTTCCCTTTCCATTCAAGGCACAAACAATAAAAAGCTCATAAAAAATCAATCTATATTTGAAAAAGAAGAAGGTGGTTATGTGGAACCCAACACAGCCGGCGTGACAGCAGAGGAGAAAACAGGTGTAAATCACTCGGGTTAATTACAGGTTCTGAGGGCACGCGGTGCCCATAGTCCCCGTCCGGAGGTGTGTTCTACCCCCACCATTACACCTCTCTGTGAGAGCGGGCCAAACACATCGCCTTCACCTTCCCACAGAACTGTGTTCGTGTCAACGTCGGCAGAAGGCTTTCATGTGGATGCAGGAACGCCGAGGGGATGAAGTTATTGTAAGCGTTGTGCTACAATGGAATATGTGGACAAATTAGAGGGCAGGGGATTCATTCAGATGATGTTTCAGGTGTTGAGGAACACGCTTGGGCTTTTTATATCGCCAAACACAATATGATCACGCACAGGAAAGCCAGACCAGCCGTGTTCACAGCTGCTGAACAATAACCATCATCAGAGCCTTTTTCCAAATGAACGCTGGATACAAAACATCAAGGTAACCTCCAACCCCCGTAATCACATAGCCTCAAGCAGCGCAAGATGATGCATTTATTGTGCGTCAAGGCAGAATTCCCCCACGCAGCCCAGGGCCTCGTTCAGTTCTCTGGAGTCACCGGCGCTGTGGGATCAATGCTGAGTCTCCCTCCAGAGCCTCGCCATTCATCCACCTTCTGGTCGGCAAGGTGCTGTGGCCTTCAACATGGCCTTCATAATACCTAGTAAAACTCTAGGGATGACTCAAAGACACAGACGCCCGTAGAGTCAAGCAAGAGGCCCTCAAAACATGTTGTGTGTTGACTCCTCGAAGGAAAGCACGACTTTGACTGTTTTAACACCATGTATGTAATTGGCACACAGTGTGTGTGTGTGAGGGTCCTCTCTATATATTGTGACGACCCTCCCTGTTCTCTCTCCCTCTTCTGACATCAGCTGGGTCGTCAGCAGGAGTGGCACCACCTGGGCTGTGAGGGTCTGGGTGCTTGTAACACTCTCCTGGAGCTCAGTAGCTGTTGGTCTCTCCTCCTAGAGAAACCTGCTTGCCTTTTGTTTGGCATTTGGGTTGCTGTACTCCTTTTAACAACATTACACACACACTTCTCCACTCATGCATTCACCTACACCACTGATTCCACTGACTACACACACCATGATTAGTTTAGGTTACTCCTTTAGGTTACTTTTCCTTTAATAAACATTTAGTTGATTGTATCCTGTGGGCATCTTTCCTTTGTCATGGCCGTGCGGCCCGGTTTGTGACAATATGTTGATCTAGAATGCGTGCTGGGGGGGGGGGGGGGGGGGGGGGGGGTTGAGGGCGTAGGTCATTTCTTAATGCATATGCAGAGATCCACAGGTCTCTTCTGAGCACAACGATGTCCCCTGTGGAACACACCCTGGGGGGGAAGACCTGAGGACCACGGCCTTCCTCCTACAGAGTGGAGGACACAGGACACAGTGGAGGACACAGCGGAGGACACAGGACACAGTGGAGGACACAGCGGAGGACACAGGACACAGTTGAGGACACAGTGGAGGACACAGGACACAGTGGAGGACACAGGACACAGTGGAGGACACAGCGGAGGACACAGACACAGTGGAGGACACAGTGGAGGACACAGGACACAGTGGAGGACACAGTGGAGGACACAGGACACAGTGGAGGACACAGTGGAGGACACAGGACACAGTGGAGGACACAGCGGAGGACACAGGACACAGTGGAGGACACAGGACACAGTGGAGGACACAGTGGAGGACACAGGACACAGTGGAGGACACAGGACACAGTGGAGGACACAGTGGAGGACACAGGACACAGTGGAGGACACAGGACACAGTGGAGGACACAGCGGAGGACACAGGACACAGTGGAGGACACAGGACACAGTGGAGGACACAGCGGAGGACACAGGACACAGTGGAGGACACAGGACACTGTGGAGGACACAGGACACAGTGGAGGACACAGGACACAGTGGAGGACACAGTGGAGGACACAGGACACAGTGGAGGACACAAGACACAGTGGAGGACACAGGACACAGTGGAGGACACAGTGGGCTGAAAGCACCTCCCGTATCCTGCTTGGTTTTCCTTCTCGTGGGCCACAAATAGGACCATCTCCCTCCTGGGTGTTGAGATTTGTTATCTTCATACCTATACGCCGTGCCCCTCCCACCATCTGAGAACAACTAGGGTGTCTAGGGTGAGGATGGGCACCGCTGACCCTCAACCTACCGGCCGCAGCGCTGGGCCTCCTACATCCTCGGAGGGAGCAGTGTTTACCAGGCCAGGAGATGACTGACACACAGCGCTAATGAGGTGAGGAGGAGGTGTGTGTGTGTGTGTGTGGGGGGGGGGGGGGGGGGGGGGGGTACACCTTGGTGGACTAAGGTAAGGAGCAGAAGGTGGGGAAACTACAAGGAGCCCATGAGACCGAATGTGCTTTTAGAGTGACTTGACGACCCAGAGCGACAGATAAGCTGCTGTCTGTGTGTGTGTGTGTGTGTGTGTGTGTGTGTGTGTTCATGTGTGTGTGTGTGTGTGTGTGTGTTCATGTTGTGTGTGTGTGTGTGTGTGTGTGTCTGTTGGGCGGGGGGTATGCGTGCGTTTTCATGGGAATCACCACAAAATAAAATAAAAAAATCACAAAGCTGCATCTCGCGATGTAACGATAACGGCATGAGAGAGCGAGGATGAAAAACAACAAACAAAGTCATCTGGTGAACGGACGGATGAAAGGAATGACGCTTTCATGTGTGTGTGTGTGTGTCTGTGTGTGTGTGTGGGCGTGGGCGTGCGTGTGTGTGTGGTGTGTATATGTGTGTGTGTGTGTGTGTGTGTGTGTGTGTGTGTGTGTGTGTGTGCGTGCGTGCGTGCGTGCGTGTGTGTGTGACAGATCTGAACAGGATGTAGGTGAGTGTGATAAGCTCGGCCACACGTGAGACAGATGGAGGCGGTGATAGTGGTGCAGCTCTGAAGGTGGAACGCTGTGGACCACGCCCCCCCCCCACACACACACACACACACTCACACACACACACACACACACACACACACACACACACACACACACACACACACACACACACACACACACTCTGGTCACTCCTTGTTGTGATGGAGTCGCCAGCTGAGTGACCGCTGTGCGTTATGAAACACATGTCCTGTTACGATGACATCATGCAGAGCTTCATGAGAGCTTCAATAATGTGTAAAGATAAGAAGAGACACGACCATTGGGCAAGCCATCACCTCCGCCACCACCACCTCCAACTCACACACCCTACCACCTCCTCCACCACCACCACCTCCACCTCAACACACCCTACCACCTCCTCCACCACCTCCACCTCCACCTCAACACACCCTACCACCTCCTCCACCACCACCACCTCCACCTCAACACACCCTACCACCTCCTCCACCACCACCACCTCCACCTCAACACACCCTACCCACCTCCTCCACCTCCACCTCCACCTCCACCTCAACACACCCTACCACCTCCTCCACCTCCACCACCACCTCCCACCTCACACACCCTACCACCTCCTCCACCTCCACCTCCACCTCCACCTCAACACACCCTACCACCTCCTCCACCTCCACCACCACCTCCACCTCACCACACCCTACCACCTCCTCCACCACCTCCACCTCCACCTCAACACACCCTACCACCTCCTCCACCACCACCACCTCCACCTCAACACACCCTACCACCTCCTCCACCACCACCACCTCCACCTCAACACACCCTACCACCTCCATCACCACCACCACCTCCCCCTCAACACACCCTACCACCTCCTCCACCACCTCCACCTCCACCTCAACACACCCTACCACCTCCTCCACCACCACCACCTCCACCTCAACACACCCTACCACCTCCTCCACCACCTCCACCTCCACCTCAACACACCCTACCACCTCCTCCACCACCACCACCTCCACCTCAACACACCCTACCACCTCCTCCACCACAGACACCACCATCCGCCACCCCGACCCTAAATCCACCACCACCTCCACCACCACCTCCACCACCACCTCAAGTCGTGGTTCACTTCAGCCACATAATGAATGGCGGCTGGACGACACACAGAGCCAGACTCACATGAATGCCATTGCATGTACTCCCCGTGGAATAACAAAACCCTGTTATGTGGCCCAGGTTCTGCTGCTCCCCGTGAGCAGCGGCCCAGGTTCTGCCGCTGCCCGTGAGCAGCGGCCCTCATTAGGGCGGACCTCCCACGAAGGGGAGCTCGCAGGTGATACGGCGGCCGCAATGGAACCCACAATCGACGGGCAGCATCTCGGCTCCTGCCTCCGCAGCAACAGATAAGACTGAGATTTTTACCCCCCTCGACCCCCCCCCCCCCCCCCCCCCCTGTGTTTGTGCCAGTGCCCATTTAACAAGGACCCCCCCCCCCCTCCCCACCCCCCATTCAAGCCCCCAGCTGCGTGTGAACTAAAGACGCTCCATTCGCTTTTCTTTTTTTTGTCTCTCGCTGCTTATTTCTGTCTTTCTTCTTTTAAGTTCTAATGGGCAAAAGTAACAATCATAATAACAACATATATTTAAGGTAATGCAAATCTGTATCGCAATGTTCTGTATCTTTCATACATTTTTTAACACACACGGCCGGCCCCTAATCCATTTGTAAATGTAATAGGCTTAAAGTTGACAAACTTTACTAGTCGTTAAATATATAAAGTTCCACTGAAACGAGGCGCGGTACGTGTGTGCGCGAATTTTAATTCAAAAGACCGAAAAAAAAGTCGCGTTGCAATATCTCTCCGTCAACGCAGTGCAGACTTTTCGGTGGAAAACACAAGTTTGGTTAACATTGGTGAGCATTTCAGTAACACATTACAGAGGGGAGGAGGGGGTCTATTCAGGCCAGCAGGGGGAAGGAATAACAAAAGAAACAAAGAAAAAAAGGCTTTTGATGACAGATTTACTGAGAAATAACACCGTGCTGCAAAAAGGGGGGCACGATATTCTAAGGACTAAATAATAACAGCTGTTTTAGACATAAAAAAAATGACAACGACTCAGGAGAAACAATCAAGTCATTTATTTTCAAGCACAAAACACTTTCACCAGTGAACCAATGTTCTCGGGTTGTGCCAAACCTTCTCGTCACAAACTTTGGGTTCTACAGCAGATGTTGGTTACAGTTTGTCTCCCCCTAGTGGCACCCAGGGGACGCACACGTCGGCCAAGCAGCCTCACATGAACCAACATAACATAACTGGACATGAACTGAATCAACAGCAGCCAGCACACACGCTGCCACACAGCAGCATGAACCAGATAACAGGGCTTTTCATTCGTCACGTGAAAATAAAACTAATGAATGTATCTTGTAGGTCAACATGGTCCACACTAGCTCAAGAAATGCTTTGTTGAAATGGATTGTTGTGATTCTTGCATGCTATTGTGAGATATATATATATATATATATAGCAGTACATTCCACAGCATACCTTAGTGTATTGGTGAACTGTTATTGGTCCATTTTTAATGTCCAGTTTTCACCTCAACGTGTGGAACTGCAGCTAATGGAATAATATTTAAATCAACCTTTAATCACCTTTAATTCAACAGGCCAACCTGTTGGGAGCTACAACCCGCTCAGCTGAACATCAGGAGAATCCGTCTTATCATCCACTGAACACATTACTGTTCCACTTATTGGTACAAACGGTCATGTCCCCACCCACCCACACCCACCCACACCCACACACACACAACCCCCTCCCCCCCCCACACCCACACCCACACACACACAACCCCCTCCCCCCCCACAACCACACCCCCCCACACACACAACCGCCAGCTCTTAAAACACATCACTTGTTTCCTGTGATGTTGTGCAAACTGCTTGAAACAACTCAATGAATAATATAATAGTACTAATAATAATAATAGTAATAATAATAATAATATAATCACGTTCACAGTGGTGGATCCCATTGTGACGGCGTGGAGCACAAAGCCTTTAGGGACACTAAACAATGACTAGAAGAAGTAGAAGGAGCAGAATCATTGGTGGACCACAGTGAGACCATCACCTCACCTGTGGGGATGGTGGTGCTGATGGTAGTTCTGATGCCTGGTTCTGAACTGGTCCAGGAGACCCCAGCGAATGTGTCTGCACTGCAACGTTGACCCCCCCAAAACATTTGGTCCCCAGCGGGGCGTCGCCCTTTACAACCTCAATTCTTTTGTTTGTGTGACCGCAACGCCACAGCCGTGTGGATGTCGACCACAGAAGCACACGTGTGTCAGAGTGTGTGTGTGTGTGTGTGTACAGCTACATGATATATTCAATCCTAAGAACACTCTCCCCCCCCCCCCCCCCCCCCCTCCACCTCCACCCTAAAGGGAGCGACTCCCCCCCCTGCGGGGCCAGGGTCCCCCTACTCCCTCTTCTTCCTCAGCGCGGGCAGCTGTTCCAGTAGTACAGCAGCTGGAGGGCGATGACGCCGTTGCAGGAGGAGGAGATGACGTAGGTGAGCGCCATCAGGTTGTCTCCGGTTTCCTGCGGGTTTCACGTTAGCATTTGTTAGCGTGCGAGCGTAGCGGTGTGACGTCATAGGACACCTTGTGTGGTTGGCCCACACCAGGCTGGGGAACAGTGGTGTGTTACACACACACACACAGACACACACACACAGACACACACACACACACACACACACAGACACACAGACACACAGACACACACACACACACACACACACACACAGACACACACACACACACACACACACACACACACACAGACACACATACACACATACACACACACACACACACACACACACACACACACACACACACACACACACACACACACCTGTATGGATGTGAAGATGCGGGCGAGGGATCCTGCAAAGAGCAGGAAGACAGAGATGGCCGACAGCTGGCCCGTGTGTCCGTTGTGGAAGTTAGTGACGGCCTGGATGAGCTGGGAGGGCAGACGAGATGAGAGAGAAGGTTGAGAGACAGACCCTACGTTCTGTTTGGATGGAGGCTGACATCACCACGGCGTTCTGAGCACCAGCTCATGTTATGGTCACATGTATCACCTGGCACCGCCTGAACAAACACATTCATATCCACACGCCTTTCTACACACTAAACCCAGCGGGGGATTACGGGACAGGGCGCATTCACGCGCCACAAACTGGTCGTCCGATAGAGAACCGAACCCGACCCGAGTCCGACCCAGTCTGACAACATGCGGGGTAACGCGCGGCTAAATACAACATCCTGCAGTGTGACCCGACCTGGGCCTGTCAGGTTCGGGGTGTCCATCCTCTATCGTCCAACCCCCCAAAAAACAGCCCCCCTTGTGTGAGGCATCCAATGAGGCGCCCCCCCCCCCCCCAGGGTGACCTACCCCCCCCCCCCCCGGTGTGACCTACCCCCCGGTGTGACCTACCCCCCGGTGTGACCTACCCCCCCCCAGGGTGACCTAACCCCCCGGTGTGACCTACCCCCCGGTGTGACCTACCCCCCGGTGTGACCTACCCCCCCCCGGTGTGACCTACCCCCCCCAGGGTGACCTACCCCCCGGTGTGACCTACCCCCCGGTGTGACCTACCCCCCCCCCCCCAGGTGACCTACCCCCCGGTGTGACCTACCCCCCCCCAGGGTGACCTACCCCCCGGTGTGACCTACCCCCTCCGGTGTGACCTACCCCCAGGGTGACCTACCCCCCGGTGTGACCTACCCCCCGGTGTGACCTACCCCCCCCCAGGGTGACCTACCCCCCGGTGTGACCTACCCCCCCCCGGTGTGACCTACCCCCCCCCCAGGGTGACCTACCCCCCGGTGTGACCTACCCCCCCAGGTGTGACCTACCCCCCCCCGGTGTGACCTACCCCCCCCCGGTGTGACCTACCCCCCCCAGGGTGACCTACCCCCCCCCGGTGTGACCTACCCCCCCCCAGGGTGACCTACCCCCCGGTGTGACCTACCCCCCCCAGGGTGACCTACCCCCCGGTGTGACCTACCCCCCGGTGTGACCTACCCCCCCCGGTGTGACCTACCCCCCCCGGTGTGACCTACCCTCCGGTGTGACCTACCCCCCCCCCCGGTGTGACCTACCCCCCCCCAGGGTGACCTACCCTCCGGTGTGACCTACCCCCCCAGGGTGACCTACCCCCCGGTGTGACCTACCCCCCCCAGGTGTGACCTACCCCCCGGTGTGACCTACCCCCCCCCCGGTGTGACCTACCCCCCCCCAGGGTGACCTACCCTCGGTGTGACCTACCCCCCCCAGGGTGACCTACCCCCCGGTGTGACCTACCCCCCCCAGGGTGACCTACCCCCCAGGTGTGACCTACCCCCCCCGGTGTGACCTACCCCCCCCCCGGTGTGACCTACCCCCCCCCAGGGTGACCTATCCTCCGGTGTGACCTACCCCCCCAGGGTGACCTACCCCCCGGTGTGACCTACCCCCCCCCGGTGTGACCTACCCCCCCCCCAGGGTGACCTACCCTCCGGTGTGACCTACCCCCCCCCGGTGTGACCTACCCCCCCAGGGTGACCTACCCCCCGGTGTGACCTACCCCCCCAGGGTGACCTACCCCCCAGGTGTGACCTACCCCCCCCGGTGTGACCTACCCCCCCCCCCCGGTGTGACCTACCCCCTCCGGTGTGACCTACCCCCCAGGGTGACCTACCCTCCGGTGTGACCTACCCCCCCCCCGGTGTGACCTACCCCCCCCCAGGGTGACCTACCCCCCGGTGTGACCTACCCTCCGGTGTGACCTACCCCCCCCCCGGTGTGACCTACCCCCCCCCAGGGTGACCTACCCCCCGGTGTGACCTACCCCCCCCCAGGGTGACCTACCCCCCCGGTGTGACCTACCCCCGGTGTGACCTACCCCCCCCGGTGTGACCTACCCCCCCCCCAGGGTGACCTACCCCCCCGGTGTGACCTACCCCCCCCGGTGTGACCTACCCCCCCCGGTGTGACCTACCCCCCCGGTGTGACCTACCCCCCCCCCCAGGGTGACCTACCCCCCCCGGTGTGACCTACCCCCCCCGGTGTGACCTACCCCCCCCCGGTGTGACCTACCCCCCCCCCAGGGTGACCTACCCTCCGGTGTGACCTACCCCCCCCAGGGTGACCTACCCCCGTGTGACCTACCCCCCCCCCGGTGTGACCTACCCCCCCCCCAGGGTGACCTACCCTCCGGTGTGACCTACCCCCCCCGGTGTGACCTACCCCCCCAGGGTGACCTACCCCCCGGTGTGACCTACCCCCCCCAGGGTGACCTACCCCCCAGTGTGACCTACCCCCCCCGGTGTGACCTACCCCCCCCCCCCGGTGTGACCTACCCCCTCCGGTGTGACCTACTCCCCAGGGTGACCTACCCTCCGGTGTGACCTACCCCCCCCCGGTGTGACCTACCCCCCCCAGGGTGACCTACCCCCCGGTGTGACCTACCCCCCCCCAGGTGACCTACCCCCCCCGGTGTGACCTACCCCCCGGTGTGACCTACCCCCCCGGTGTGACCTACCCCCCGTGTGACCTACACCCCCCCCAGGGTGACCTACCCCCCCCCCGGTGTGACCTACCCCCCCCGGTGTGACCTACCCCCCCCGGTGTGAACTACCCCCCCCGGTGTGACCTACCCCCCCCCCCAGGGTGACCTACCCCCCCGGTGTGACCTACCCCCCCCGGTGTGACCTACCCCCCCCCCCCGGTGTGACCTACCCCCCCCCAGGGTGACCTACCCCCCGGTGTGACCTACCCCCCGGTGTGACCTACCCCCCCCCCAGGGTGACCTACCCCCCGGTGTGACCTACCCCCCCCAGGGTGACCTACCCCCCAGGGTGACCTACCCTCCGGTGTGACCTACCCCCCCCCCGGTGTGACCTACCCCCCAGGGTGACCTACCCTCCGGTGTGACCTACCCCCCCCCGGTGTGACCTACCCCCCAGGGTGACCTACCCCCCCCCGGTGTGACCTACCCTGCCACGATGACGGCCGGCATGTTGGAGGCCTGCATGGTGGTGACCACCGCCATGGGTGTGGCAGGGGAGAGCACCGCCGCCAGCACCCCCACGTACAGCGCCACAAAGAGCAGAGCTGGGGGAGAGAGAGGCCATCAGGCTGGGTGTCTGACGCCCACTGTGGCGGCGCGGCGTCTAGATAAAGGGTGACGGGCCGTTTAGCAGACGCTTTGGTCCAAAGAGACTTACAGTACATCTGTGGGGTTCCACATGTGGACAGTTGGAGGAGGAGGAGGATCAAGGGGATCAAACCGCCGACCCTACGGTAAGTGGACGACCCGCTCTGTCCACACACTCTACCCACTGAGCTGCTGCCGATTTTGGAGGAGCTGACTTGGCACTTTAATCACTCTTTGTAACTTGGCACTTAGTCAGATATGTTTTATACTAGCAATGGTTAACCTAGCAATGGTTAACCTAGCAATTGAAATGCTTGAAACTTGTTCTGATGAATTTCTTACTGTATTAGCAGCAATGAAATGTTTCACCTTCTGATGACAAATGTACTCTTTGTCAGTCGCTTTGGATAAAAGCGTCTGCTCAATGCCCTCAGTGTAAATGTGATGTACATGTAAATGTAAATGTAAGCCGGGCCCATACCGCGGCTGGTCTTCCCGCCGTAGTGCTGAATCAGGAAGCCGATGGCGACGGTCTGCAGCATGAGGAAGAGCGCCTCACCCCAGCGCTGGAGGGAGGACACGCCATGTCACCCAAGAACAACATGGATCAGAACTCACCAGGTAGGTTTGCACCTACGAGGACTTTGTCCTGGTGGTTTGTCAACAGTCAACAGTACAGTGAACAAGCAACAAAACAAACACCAACAATAGACAATACAAACAACAAGCAACAGCGAGTGTTTTAAAGTGTGTGGTGCAAGGAGTGCAAAGATATCCAACATCCCCACAATTGGTCAATAGGTTACATTTGTGTCGAGTATCGTTGTGTTTTTTTTTTGTCAGCCTGAGCCTCAACTTCTGTTCTCTACGACCAATAAGTCCAACACAGGTGAGTATTGTGTGCGGCTGGGTTGTGGTGAGCCACCTGAAGGGGAAGCTGTTGGCGATGCTGTAGGCCATGGTGCCTGTGATGGCCAGCAGCTCCAGCAGCACCGCAGGGAAGCTGAGTCCCTCCGCACTCTTGGCCCCCATGAGCTTCAGAATCTGGGGTAACTTCACTGTTGAGCCCAATCACCCACACACAAGGAGAACGGAAGGAAGTGAGAAGTAATCACTCCTCACTCCTCTTACATTGCTACTGTTACTTAACCGTTACTACCTCAACAATCACTACCTCCACTTGCACTGTTACTACCTCAACAATCACTACCTCCACTTGCACTGTTTACCGTTTACGTCACTTTAATAACTACCGTTAATTACCGTCACTTTAATAACTACTGCCACTTTTCCTGTTTTTCAATTTTGCACTCTGCACCTTAATCTGCATTTCAACCTGCACCTTTATCGCTCATTTGCACTTCTGGTTAGAACGCCAACTGCATTTCGTTGTCCCTGTACTTGTACTCTGCACAATGACAATAAAGTTGAATCTAATCTCATGTAATCTGGGGCGCCAGTGCAGATGGTAAGTTACAATAAGGTCGTTGATTCTAGAGAGAGAAGCACCGAGTGACATGGAGGTGATGACACTACCCATCACTGATCCCAGGATGATACCAATGCCCAATCCTTTGCTCAGCACTATCTTCAAACAGGGCACTGGAGGTGAATACAACAAGGAGTGCAAAATTACATTTGACAAAAACACAAAAAATAATCCAAGAAATAGTGAAGTTGTATATTCCTGATGCAGTACAGATAAAAATGTACTTGACCATCACGTAGTGCCCGGTGTATAATTCCGCCCACAGAACTTCCTTGACCCTCCTCAAAGTGAATATATGTGTGTACTTTACTTACAGCTCATTATTCAGCCGACTTACCATCTAGAAAGTTGAAATCTAAGAAGAAAGAGTCGTAACATGATTCTGGCATGAAATATGTGAGCAGAACTCCTTCAGCGGGTCCATAATAGACGTTCCCTTTTCCATAACTGTTTCGGCTGCCATTGTTGTGTGCGGAAGTGACGTGGAAGCCGGCTAGTGTGCGACCCATTTCTGATACCCCCCGCAAGTTAGCGGCGAAATGGTTCCGGATACAAGCTGCATATCTTTATTCAAACCACATTCATTATTCATTGAATATAGATAACATAGACAATAATAATAATAAAAAACGTATGTCTAACTTATATAACATTATAATAAGACATTCAAAATGTTCACATATGCCATTCTGTATAATTTGGCCAACGCATTTTTATTTACGGACTTAAAAAGTGATTGGACTTTGAATGTCTGATGCTTGCACCACTACCGTGACACCGTTGTATATCCAAAGTGTTTAGACATCTTCATCATTATCATCAGTTGCGTCATCATCACCTGCGGAAGCTACGTCATGCGTAAACATTGCGTTTTCGCCATTGTCAATCCATGTGTCCAGCAAAGATATTTACAGCAAGTGCAGACCCATGTCCTAGTACAACTAGTTACGACCAACTAGTTTGATGCATTGCATGTCAATGGAAAGTGAGGAAAGCCCAGTTTCATGCGAAGCCAACGCAACCCGCCTCACAGAATCCCAGTCGTTGGACTATTCTGGGGATCCATATTCCGTGTCTGTCCTCAAAGTGGGGTACTGTTTTGCGCAGCCGGACGGATCTTTTCGAGCTGATGGGACCATCACCCTGGTATCGGGGCCCAGGACTATCCTGGTGGACACCGGGGGTCCATGGGACCGAGACCACCTCCTCACCATGCTGAAGGAAAGGGGTCTGGATGCGGGAGACGTGGATTGGGTCGTGGGACGCACGGCCACTCGGACCACATAGGGAATTTGGGTCTCTTTCAAAAGTCCATGATAGTGGTGGGGTGTGATATTAGTGAAGGAGACAGGTACACCCCGAATCAACTGGCAGATGGGAAACCTTACCACATCGACGAACATGTAAGTGTTCGGGGGTTGATGAAGTCCAGTCCAGTATTGCGCGGTTTTAGACGCCAACCCCCCCAACAGTCATCACCGGTTCCCTCTCCCTCTCTCCCCAGGTGTCCATTGTGCCCACGCCGGGACACACGGGTCGCGACGTGAGTGTCCAGGTGAGGGGGACCGCTGCAGGCACCGTGCTGGTCGCTGGAGACTTGTTTGAGTGCTGCGGGGACCGGGAGAGCTGGCAGGCGCTGAGTGAGAACGCGGCACTACAGAGGGTGCACCGAGAGAGGGCGCTGTGCAACGCTGACCTTATCATACCTGGACATGGCCTCCCGTTCATCACCCATAGAAACCCCGAGGATCAATCCAGCGGGTGATGGGGAATCCGCGTCATCAAGAGGAAGACTCTACAGAACATTTACTGTTTGTGGCCAATGCTAACCCACTTATTGGCAAAGTCCTACATACATTAGGACATCCAGGGAGCTACGGGTCATTTCTGAGCTACTACCTTTTCTACTTGAACAGTTGATAGACCTACTTGACTGTAGGCCTACTGTATTAGTTACTTAATTAAAATAAGTTGATTTCTGTGGGAATTCGTTTTGATTGTGTCTGTACCTTGGTTTAGTACCAGTTTATGTAACACCTTAGGACCCTTTGATCCGAGGCAATGCAAAATCCCAAGTCGTAAAAGTAATGATGATAATAAATAGTTTCCGTATATATTTCATTAATAATCTACCGCCGTCTGTTGACTTGATGGATAGGAAAAATAGACGTTGAAATAGATGCCATTCTTTTGAGAACCTTTTCACCATCAGAACGTTTGTCTGAACATCGGGAATGCACCTCGGAATGGACGAGTCTCTGTGTGTCTTAGGAGGGCAAAGGAAACCAAACCCACAGAACAAAGGAAACCAAACCCAGAGAACAAAGGAAACCAAACCCACAGAACAAAGGAAACCAAACCCACAGAACAAAGGAAACCAAACCCAGAGAACAAAGGAAACCAAACCCAGAGAACAAAGGAAACCAAACCCACAGAACAAAGGAAACCAAACCCAGAGAACAAAGGAAACCAAACCCAGAGAACAAAGGAAACCAAACCCAGAGAACAAAGGAAACCAAACCCACAGAACAAAGGAAACCAAACCCACAGAACAAAGGAAACCAAACCCAGAGAACAAAGGAAACCAAACCCACAGAACAAAGGAAACCAACCCAGAGAACAAAGGAAACCAAACCCAGAGAACAAAGGAAACCAAACCCAGAGAACAAAGGAAACCAAACCCACAGAACAAAGGAAACCAAACCCAGAGAAGACCCGCAGGTCAGCGGTGCTCAACTGTGACGCCGCTTTGGCGTCTTATCACGCCGCGTGTCCAACCCAATGTTTTCCAGTGGACTTTACACCGTCATGAAGGACGTTCCCCACCTACACCTTATGAAGGACGTTTCCCATCTACACCGTCATGAGGAACGTTCCCCATCTACACCGTCATCAAGGACGTTCCCCATCTACACCTTATGAAGGACGTTCCCCATCTACACCTTATGAAGGACGTTCCCCATCTACACCGTCATCAAGGACGGTCCCCATCTACACCGTCATGAGGAACGTTCCCCATCTACACCGTCATGAAAGACGGTCCCCACAGTGGCGGTTGGTGAAGAATATTCTAGGTGGGGCTGTGCCATATTCAGTCAATTTCAGTAACCATCCCAATACATTGAACACAAACTACAGGAAACGAGTGCTCCGTGAAATAGTCAATAATTATTGAATGCCAATATTAAAAAGTTGAGGCATTCTAACACAAAACATAAACAACATATTGCACAAACACAAGCTTTCAATTTTCTCATTTGAAATTGAATTTGTAGTCACATTGGGCTCTATGAAATTACAGTAAACATTTTATATACTAAACAATCAAGAAAATAATCAGCAGATTAATAGCTAGTGAAAATTAAGGACTAAAAAATACTAAGGTCAACTATATACAACTGTATACAACTATATACAGACTCGTCCTGACCTGAGCATTCGCTCGCTTGGGGCCATAAAGTAATCACCCATATCGGCTTGGATTTGAGGACGCTGATTGGCCAAATTTAATGTCATGCTTTCACATCTTAAATTAGTAATTGGCTAAACAGTTACACAGACCCGCCTCCTTGGGGCGATTTCTCCATCGCCCCAGAGCTGTTGAAGCATGGGACACGGGACGTGTAGGAAAAGCTTAAGCATCTTGCACAGATGATTTTCTATCATATTTTACACATATTACTGGGTACAGTCATATTTCAAACACAAAAATATCAACAATTTGTATAATTTATTATTATTAGTTTTATTTATTTATTTATTTATTGTGGGTCAAGGGGGGGGGGGGGGGGGGGCGGCCCTATCGCCCTCTATGGGCTAGCCGCCACTTGGTCCCCATCTACACCTTATGAGGACGTTCCCCATCTACACCTTATGAAGGACGTTCCCCATCTACACTTATGAAGGACGTTCCCCATCTACACCTTATGAAGGACGTTCCCCATCTACACCGTCATGAAGGACGTTCACTCCGGGCCACCTGGCCATCGTCGATGTGCCAGGTGAGGACAAGGGTCACGTCCGGGACGACACTCAGAAAACATGACACCACAGAACAACACGCGTGGCCAACGCCAATTTGATTGAACATAAGTTAGACAGGCAAGGAACCCACGGGGGATTTTTAATGCCGTAGATTTGAGGACGAAACGATCAAGGCATTTTCATAGCAGTTAACATAGCAGCTATTTTTTTCGTTCCTTGAATTTCAAGTTAATACCGGGCACTTCTGATAGGGTGGGCCGGCTGTCAATCATAGTGGCACTGGCCCACATTGGCCCTTATGTGGCTATGCACCTGTGTCCCCCCCCTCCCGCGTCATTACTGATGACAGGCAGAGGGGCGCAGAGCCCCCGAGCCCCCCGGGGCCCCTGACCCCCCGGCTCTCCGCCCCCCCCCCCCCCCCCCCCCCCCCCCAGGGATAGAGCGCGCCGTGCGCTTGAATTCGGTGTTGGGACAGAACGACCCATCGTTGGGGTTTTAACGTCCACGTCCGTGATGATGACGATGTTTTTAATACAGGCATAGAAACACTCTGTCAGGGTTCATGAACCCTTGTTGGCACTTCAGTAGCGAGACAGGGTGGGTGGTGACTAACCCCTTAGTAATATTTTGAGATAAATAATAGGCCGGGTTTCTGAAGACGATTCTGAAGAATCGCCGAGCTGAGGAATGTAACGGCAATATAACACACCATCACTTACATTTCACTTAAACTCCCCTCTGGGATGAATAAAGTACTCTAATATCTAATATACGGCTGTCCCATCACAATATGTGACAGTCAGGAGAAGATGCGCTCATATTGTGTGTGTGTAAATAATTGCATGCTATTTTTTTCCCCTGGCTTATCTTGTTTATTCAAACACCTCCACCCATATATGTTTGAACCTGCGAGGCTCCTATATAACGGCCCGCGATGCTCTTTGGATTCTGCTGTCATGGAAACCTACAGTTTTTATCACCCCTTAAGGCTGACACGTCACACTGATAAGTCTCTGGTGTTTGCCTTTTGGTTTTCTGTGTGTGTGTGCGTGTGTGTGCGTGTGTGTGTGTGTGTGTGTGTGTGTGTGTGCGTGTGTGTGTGTGTGTGTGTGTGTGCGTGTGTGTGTGTGTGTGTGTGTGTGTGTGTGTGTGTGTGTGTGTGGGCTCGGACCTCCACCCTCCAGCGATATCTCCGGCTTTCTCCACCATCATGTGTGTAATTATTCAGTGATAGCACAGAGCAATAAAGGCCACAACCCACACACACACACACACACACCTCCCTTTAGTGACAGTGTAATGACAACCCTTAGTGATTAGCTGGTTTCCATCAAAACAATTGATAAGCAAATGCAACCGAATTGCGTTAACTTTAACGTATGAACGTATGAGCGTATGACCGTTTGAACGTATGAACCTATGAACGTATGAATGTTTGATGTGTAAACGGATGAACACACAGTGGATGTGGATGTAATGAGATCGTCAAGAAGAAAAAGGATGAGAAAAAAAGACAGAACTAATCTTGACTTTTCTGAACCCAAAGGAGGCCGACGTGTTGAGATCCCCCAGAGTTGTTTCCTGGTGCTTGGCTGTTCATGTTCACACTCTTCTTTTGTTCAGCAATCTGAAAATATCAGGAAAACCCCAGACCTCATTGAGGGCAGACTGTTGGACGACATGCGACGATAAGCCATGGGAGTGAGGAGATTGGTCTTATCTTCCTTGACTCCTCCCTTGTACACCTATCTTCTCCCCTCTCCCAGACATACAGGTGCATATATAGTTCACTGACATTCCCTTCGCTTCTCTCTGTACACAAAGACTGTGAGGGACGTCTCACTTTTTTCGGTGTTGGGGGATTTAAGGACCTGATATCTTCCTCAGACATTGCTTTGTCTTGTGTTTGCTTTCTCTCTTCGTCGTCGTCGTTGAATCTTAAAAAAGCAACATGTGCACAGGGGCCTGCTCCCGGGTCATCGGCATCTCGCTGTACGTCTGGCGGCTGCGTCGATAATCTGCAACATCATTCTGTTCTTCCCAGGCTGGTCCAATGTGGCAGCGGAGAACATAACGGAGGAGGTCAAATACATGGGAGGGTTCCTAGGCGGTGGGATAATGGTGAGTAACCCCCAGTTTCTTGGTTTGATTGCTTTGTCTTAAGTAGAGGCGCCAAGGTAGGCTAGCCAAGGTGTTTGACGTGTGATGGTCATTTCTTCTCGTTGTTTGTAGGTTCAAACATGAACCGTTTTTGATTGGGTATATAGGGTTAGGGTTAGGGTTAGGGTTAGGGTTAGGGTTAGGTTTGCAATTTCCAGCTTGGGATTAATAAAGTATTTTTCTATTCTATTCTATTCTATTCTATTCTATTCTATATAACAATCGACATTCAATTCATTTGATTTGACCCTAAAACTGTACATACCTTATGTGTCTCTGACATGTTCTCTGTCTCTCCTTCGTTCATCCCCCCTCCTACTCCCTTCCTTTCTGTCGGACGGCAGGTTCTCATACCTGCCATTCACATCCACCTGACCAGCAGCAAGGGATGCTGCAACAACCGCTGTGGGTAAGTGTGAGCTCTGGTGCCTTCTCATGGCGTGCACACGTATACAAGAAGCCCCGACGAAAGCCCCACAGAGAAGTTCTCAGACGAGATGTTCAGAGAGATGTTCCCAGAGAGATGTTCAGAGAGATGTTCTCAGACAGAGATGTTCAGAGAGATGTTCTCAGATGGAGGTTCAGAGCACGGGCGTGTGTCCAGCCGT
>JAXIVH010000086.1:122897-147897 GCA_036785325.1 Urophycis tenuis | reverse complement strand
TACACATACAATTGGTATTTTTTAGGATTTGCTTTCTTATCGATGAATTGTTGCAGATAATGCAAGTTCTCTCTCTCTTTCTCTCTCGTTCAATATATTATTTGACAAATAATGCAACTACCTATCTGAGCTGTATGCACCTGTATCCATGTTCTTTTGACAGCCTGTTCTGTATGAAACAGTGCAACATGTGCTCCAGCCCGCCCTAGCAGGTAGAATGCCCTGTGTGACATTTGTCAGAACCATGTCTATGTCTCAGAGGGTCTTCAACCTCTGGCTGGGATCATGGATCAATCTGTGATAAGGCCGTTCTTTGTCATAGTTGGTATTGTAACCCTAACCCATTTCTCTTCAATTCTATTAATATACTGTGTGTCCCCCCCCCCCCCCCCCCCCCCCCATTCCAGCTGCTCCACTGCCTCTCTCCATTGCGAGGAGGGTGTTGAGGCCGGGCTGCTACAGAAATGGACTGTTCTGGCTCTGGAAGCCTCTGCTGGGGTTTGTGGTCATCGTCTTCACCAGGCAGTTCCTGTCATTGTACTTCAGCAAGAGGTCAGAGAAACGCACACACACACGCACACACACACACACACACACACACACACGCACACACACGCACACACACGCACACACACGCACACACACGCACACACACACACACACACACACACACACACACACGCACACACACCGCACACACAGACACTCATGCACACACACACACACACACACACACACACACACAACCTAACACCCCCCCCCCCCCCCCCCCCACACACACACACACACACACACATCCACACAAACTTTCTATGTTCACGCATAGGCTACATTTCTCCCCTCCACACACAAACTTTCTATGGTTCACGCATTAGGCTACATTTCTCCCCAACTGGTTTTTCTACTTGATCGCATCGTGAAGTGGGTTTTTCCACAGACTCAGACTTCCCCCCCCAAGCAAGAGTAGCATCACAGTAGGCTGCAGGGCTGCTCAGATCTTCCACTTAAACGCAATTAACACACCCCGTCATTTGTGGAAAGACCTTTCCTTCCAGCGCCCCCGACTGGTTTATTCGCAATCTTTGCGGGGTCGCATAGTTGAGTATGCAAAGCACCCCTAACGCATGAACATCTTTCAACCTGTGGGGCGCGGGCCCCCGGTGGTAGGCCAGGTCCCCAGGTGGTAGACCAGGTCCAGGACCCCCAGTGGTAGGCCAGGGTCCAGGACCAGGTCCAGGACCCCCCAGTGGTAGGCCAGGTCCAGGACCCCCAGTGGTAGGCCAGGACCAGGACCAGGACCCCCGGTGGTACGCCAGGACCAGGACCCCAGGACCCCCAGTGGTAGGCCAGGACCAGGACCAGGACCCCGGTGGTAGGCCAGGACCAGGACCCCAGGGACCCCAGTGGTAGGCCAGGACCAGGACCCCCCGGTGGTAGGCCAGGACCAGGACCAGGACCCCCGGTGGTACGCCAGGACCAGGACCAGGACCCCCAGGTGGTAGGCCAGGACCAGGACCAGGACCCCGGTGGTAGGCCAGGACCAGGACCCCGGTGGTAGGCCAGGACCAGGACCAGGACCCCCGGTGGTAGGCCAGGACCAGGACCCCAGGACCCCAGTGGTAGGCCAGGACCAGGACCCCCGGTGGTAGGCCAGGACCAGGACCAGGACCCCCGGTGGTAGGCCAGGACCAGGACCAGGACCCCCGGTGGTAGGCCCAGGACCAGGACCCCAGGACCCCAGTGGTAGGCCAGGACCAGGACCCCAGGTGGTAGGCCAGGTCCCCAGGTGGTAGGCCCAGGACCAGGACCAGGACCCCCGGTGGTAGGCCAGGACCAGGACCAGGACCCCCGGTGGTAGGCCAGGGACCAGGACCCCAGGACCCCCAGTGGTAGGCCAGGACCAGGACCCCCGGTGGTAGGCCAGGACCAGGACCCCAGGACCCCTGGTGGTAGGCCAGGACCAGGACCCCCGGTGGTAGGCCAGGTCCAGGACCCCCGGTGGTAGGCCAGGTCCAGGACCAAGACCCCCGGTGGTAGGCCAGGACCAGGACCCCAGGACCCCAGTGGTAGGCCAGGGACCAGGACCCCCCGGTGGTAGGCCAGGTCCAGGACCCCCGGTGGTAGGCCAGGTCCAGGACCAAGACCCCGGTGGTGAGGCCAGGACCAGGACCAGGACCCCGGTGGTAGGCCAGGGACCATCTCAGGGAAAACTCACGCAATCCAGGTTTTACTTGTTGCATTTGATTGGGCTCAGCAAGGTGCAAGGAACTGAGTCTCAACCATTGTTGGTGGTGGAGCACACCTCTTTGAGCACCAGATGCAATGGAAACATCTGGCCGACAGCTCACTTTCAAGGTTTCGGGGAATGTTGGATTGGTAGCGCATTGATTAGAAGTTCTCTCTCTCTCTCTCTCTCTCTCTCTCTCTCTCTCTCTCTCTCTCTCTCTCTCTCTCCTCTCTCTCTCTCTCTCTCTCTCTCTTCTCTCTCTCTCTCTCTCTCTCTCTCTCTCTCTCTCTCTCTCTCTCTCTCTCTCTCAGCAGGCTACATATATATCCTAACCCTCTCAGCCTCACTGTGCTGAACTGAAGCAACTGAAGCAACTCAGGAAACACGTTCAGCCATATGCTCACTCAGCCAAGTGCCTCAAAGTGCTTGGGTGCTCCTTCATCCCACCAACCATCAGGCTCAGGAAGCTCCAACACACCACCAGACAAATGGAATGGACTGAACTTTCATTCACATACACCACACCACACACCTTGGACTGTGACCACGCCGTTGTTATTCCAGGACCATTCATATATTGTACCTGGAATACCTGTATAAATTTGCACATCTTGCACCTTGCACTTTCCGCATACTTGCACTATTTTATCTACTTGCACTATTTGATCTATCTTGCATTTTGCACCACAAACTGCTATCTAGGACACTAGTATGCATACGGGTCCTCTCGTCACCGACCTGACTTAAGAGCGCGTATTTAATCTAATCTATTGTTTTTTATTGTGTATAGAATTTAGCCAGGCTCTTTACTGCTCATCTATCCCCTGCACTGCTGGTCTCTGCGAATTTCTCCTACGGGGGATTAATAAAGAAATATCTTATCTTATCTTATCTTATATCAATAATCACAGATGACCTCTCTTGCCCCTGTGCAGTGTCCCCCAGCCGATGGCCGCCCTGACCTCCCCCCCCCCACCGCCCGAGGCCTGCCGGCCCCACACCCACCTCATGTTCCTGAAGACCCACAAGACGGCCAGCAGCACGGTGATCAACATGCTGTACCGCTTTGGGGAGCTCAACGACCTGCGCTTCGCCCTGCCCATGGGCTACCAGCTGGGCTACCCCTTCACCTTCAACGTGCACCGGATCAAGGGCTACCGCGCCAACAAGGCCCCCAAGTATGACATCATGGCCAACCACCTGAGGTTCAACAAGTTGGAGGTACGTTCCCCGGACAGGAAGCAGCAGAGACCCTGGGACCTCCCCCCCCCCCCCCCTGGTCTTTGTTTGTCAGGCCGGGCTCAGTGTCCACCTGGGTCTCAGTCACACCGGCCTCCCCGCTGTGAGACTCGAGACACATTTTGTCCGGTTCAACAATTGTTCACATGTGCAAGCTGACGTTTGTGAACATTCTGCTCAAAATCTAGTTGTATATATGGCTTTAGAGTTCCCTCTGATTGTCTGAGTCCTCTGACTATGATGCTCCCCGCGGGGTGAGGTGAGGTGCTCAGCCACGTGATGCTGTGCAGAAGGTTAGAGGAAGATTAACACACTGGAGATGCGGCAGGCTGAGACGGGAGCAGCAGGAACACGATGTCACTGTGAAAGTGTCCTGAGGTTCTTGTTTCATGAGCCCATGGAGAGGAGCTGATGCACCTCAACGAGAGGCTGAACCCAAGAAAAACATTTACATTGAATGAATGGAAATAACAATAACACAAAGGAGTACATCTTGTCCGGCAGTAGCTCAGTAGGTAGAGCGGGTGGACAGAGCGGGTCGTCCGCTCACCGTAGGGTCGGTGGTTCGATCCCCTTGATCCCCCTCCTCCAACTGTCCACATGTCGAACCCTCATGTACTGATTGTAAGTCGCTTTGGACAAAAGCGTCTGCTAAATGCCCCTTTACATCTCCTGAACAGAGAAGGATGAGGCGTTTGTTTGGGGTGCTTACTTCTAGATCTCTGCTCCCTGTGTTCAACTCTCAGGGGTCCCCTACAGCCCCTGTTACACTGCTCTGTAACACACACTACTACATACACGTGTTCTGAAAGGGACTCACTGTGGCGGTTTTGATATCATTTCAAATATGTCAGCTGCTGATATATTCCTTAGGGCTACTTCCTGCCTTCTCTCCTCACTATGAAGGGTGGGTGCTACTCAGGTAATAGCACGTGAAAGGGTCAAATATGCTGTTCACAGTACAACCCCAACAAGATAGACTCATCAATATTGGGGACACATGCATTAGAGTGCAGATCGGGCCGGAATGTTCTGTCCGAGCCCCGGCCCACGTCCTACAGAACACTCACCAAACCCGACCCGAGCCCGACAGGCACCAAGCTCTTTATGTCCCAACCCGACACAGTTAAAGTCTATTTTTTTAATACTAAAGACACATTTCCGTCTGTGTTTATGAAAACCCGCCTTTATGAAGCAACTGCAAGGCATTTGGAAATGTCAACACACAGATGAGTGCAACATGCGCGGCTTAACACACGGGTGAAAAAAACATTTCAAATCACACAGATGTGACCGAACCCGACCCGAACCTGAGCATAATTTTTAAATATTTGTCCAATATTTGATATTATTGTATCCATCTCAAATATAATTTTTCGTTTTGAAAAAAAGGCAGCAAAAATAGAAATACCTAAAGTGTGTCTTCTCCCTGTCTGGCCTCCCTCAGATAGGAAAGGTGATGCCTGAAGACACGTTCTACTTCTCCATTCTGAGGAACCCGCTGGCCCTTGCCGAGTCCTCCTTCGCCTACTTCAGAGACATATGCCCCGCCTTCAAGAGGGCCAAGCGCCTGGGGGACTTTGTGGACAACCCCGGGCGGTTCTACAAGTCTCACATCCGCAACAACCACTACGCCCGCAACCTGCTGTGGTACGACTTCGGCATGGACCCCAATGACAACGTCACCATGGAGACGGTCGGCGAGGGCGTGGCCATGATCCGCAATACCTTCAAGCTGATCCTCTTGACGGAGTACTTTGACGAGTCCATGGTGCTGCTGAGGTACGCCCTCTGCTGGCCGCTGGACGCCGTGGTGTCCTTCACCCTCAACGTCGCCCACTACAGGACGGCCAACGGCGGCGACAACGGGGACTTCGACAGCAGCCAGCCGGTGGTCGACGTGTCGCTGACGCCGGCGCAGCGGGAGAAGCTGCGGGAGTGGAACGCCCTGGACTGGCACCTGTACCAGGCCTTCAACCGCAGCTTCTGGGAGGAGGTGCACCGCTTCGGACAGGAGCGCATGGACCAGGAGGTGGCGCTCCTCAGGGCGCGGCGGGACAAGCTGACCCGCGTCTGCCTGAGGAACGGCGGGAAGCCCGTGGAGGCGCAGCACATCCGGGACGAGAGCATCCGGCCGTACCAGTGCGGCTCGGTCCGGATCCTGGGCTACGAGCTGCAGCCGGGTCTGGACAACACCACCGCCAAGGCCTGCCTGCGCCTGATCCGACCCGAGATGCAGTACAAAGACCTGCTGGACGCCAAGCAGTTCCCCAAGTCTCGGCCCTACGTCCCAGACCCGGCACGACATCTGGACGTGAACGGAGAAGTGGTGATTGAAGATTGCTAAGTGGAACTTAAGAGTCCAACGGGCCGGCGAAAGGGAGACTGAGTCAGCTCAGGGTACAGTTTAATGTTACGGCCCATGAAGTATTGTCTGGTCAGCCCTATCTTCTCTGTCCAGCCAGCTCCCATGAAGTTAAAAGTTGGTCTGCTCCTAATGATTCAATCATGGGTGATTGTAGTTTTGATTTAGTTGATTAACCGTTACCTGGGCATTTTCCTTCTGGTTGAGTTTTAAAATGATGAATGAATGCTGTTGCTGGATTTGTGCCATGTATCATCACGCATCAATGTCCTTCATCTATCTATCTATCTATCTATGTCTTATTATTTTTGCTTCATTCTTACCTGTTAGCACTGCAGATAACTGAAATCAGGAGTGTGATCCCCTTCAACAAACGTGTGTATGTGCTTTACGTATCTGAATAAACTTTGAATCTCTCTGAATGACACTGCCTAAGACTATAGAAATGAATCATTATAAATATAAGTGGAGGTGTGCCAATGACTAACAGGAAGGTAATGTACATACATTTACAAGTGACCGGGCATACAAACAAACAATACATTTTGTGACGACCCTCCCTGTTCTCTCTCCCTCTTCTGACATCAGCAGGGTCGTCAGCAGGAGTGGCACCACCTGGGCTGTGAGGGTCTGGGTGCTTGTAACACTCTCCTGGAGCTCAGTAGCTGTTGGTCTCTCCTCCTAGAGAAACCTGGCTTGCCTTTTGTTTGGCATTTGGGTTGCTGTACTCCTTTTAACAACATTACACACACACTTCTCCACTCATGCATTCACCTACACCACTGATTCCACTGACTACACACGCCATGATTAGTGTAGGTTACTCCTTTAGGTTACTTTTCCTTTAATAAACATTTAGTTGATTGTATCCTGTGGGCATCTTTCCTTTGTCATGGCTGTGTGGCCCGGTTTGTGACAATTTGAAAATGGCAAAGGTTGCGCTTGCGGTGGAATATTAATTAAGAGACAATTGGTTAAGACTACGTCAATCTGATTGGTTGCTCCGGTGACCAGACGGCTGCAGTCCAAGCGGCAACATTCCATGCTGAAAAATGAAGCCCATGCGGAAGTGCAAAAACTTGCAGTTCCTCGACTGGCCGCTTGAGGCTGGCTGCAGAACGGAGTCAACTCCCATAGACACCCATGTTAAAATGTCCAACTTTACAGCCAAAATAAACATGTTTACAGCCTGGTTCAAAGAACGGTTTTGGTGTCTTTCAGTAGTGTTCGAGTCCATGACAACTGTGAGGGGGGTGAATTTTTTTTAGAATCCATTATTTCAATGCACAGAGAAGGATTTATTTTATGAATAATTAAGGGCGTGGTCAACTTGATTGGCAGCTCTCATCTGTCATCACGGCATGACCTTCACGGATTCGAGGCTTTGATTGGTCTGGCCGGAGGTAGGCGGGCTTAGAACACAGACTGAAATGTCCAATATGGCGGCGCCCTGAAGCCCCATTTTAGGCTTCATCTCCGCTGCTAAGAATGTCTATGGGTGACGTCACGGAGGGTTTGTCCATATATATATACAGTCTATGCTGCAGTCATACATTCAGGGACGTCACTCGGAATCGTGGGCCCCCTGACAGAATGCAGGGGAAAAAGACATTTTCAAAAAAATATTTTTTTAATGATTTTGTAAAAATGGAGAAACAAACCATATGTTCATTTAATTTGATGATTTAATCTGAAAAATAATATTAAAAAACATTAATGAATATTTCGCCAAGCTACTTGCATATAGTTTTAATAAAAAACTGTCAGTGCCCCCTAGGACACCCCTGCTTACTTTATGACATTTAACTCTGATCGACAACGATAAACGGTTACAAAGCAGTTTACAAACGTTTATTGATCTATCTCCGAGAAAACGATATAAAAACAGCATCAGAGCAAGCATCAGGCTTTGTTAAGAAGTTGATTAGTCCTGCCTGTTTTGAATCGACGCTCTGTGCTTGATGAGCCGTCCTGGCTCCCTTGTCAGCATCAGCGATCACCGTCGGACTTAACAGAAGACTCTTAAACCAATTTCTTCTTGGTCCCTTTGCTTGAATGCACTTAGCCACTTTGCACTATGATCAACTTCTGCTAAAACAACGGTAATTAACACTAAAAAGTGGTTGTCAATTTCATGTTGAAATTGTTGAGTTCAAATTGACATATATAATAAAGTCAGAAGACGTGTGCGCAGAGAAGGTCCGTCACTAGGGGGCGGTGCTCCGCTGTGTGACGGCTGATTTAGAAGCTGGGTCAAATGCAGCTTTACTCCCAACACATATATTGTGTGTTTTCAGGCCTTACCTTTTCTGTCACACAGTTGAGAGACAATGTTTTCAGAGTAATGAAGTTATAGTGAATACATACAGGCAGGGATGTCCCTAGAAATTCTGGGGCCCCTGACAGAATGCAGTTATAACTTATGACCCCCCCCCCCCCCCCCCCCCCTCCAAAAAAAGGCTATTGGATATCATGTGAATGGTAATGAAAACGATTTTTTCAGTTTTACTATCCAGTGCAGGCTGTAATTATTTTAGCTCCAGTAGCACTAGCTGCTAGGCTAGACTTGTTATCAGGTTGTTGGAAAGTGTAGAGTGAATATACCTTTCTTGATAAAAAACTGGGTGACCATCTGTCGACCCCTTTTATCTCTTTCCTCTCTTTCTTTCCTCTCTTTCCTCTTCTGACAACCTGACTTCTTCATTTTACTGACCAGCATACAAAAGAACTGACTGACTGACTGACTTTAGCCTGCTAGTGTCTGGCACCATGCTTCACGGTCTGCCTGGCGACTTCGCTCTGCAGTAGCGCAAGACTTGGGCTGTACCAAACAATGGCAAATGAGAGGGGTGATAATAGGGTGAAGACTTGCTAATGATTTTGGAAAAATGGAGAAACAAACCACATATTCATTTCATTTGATGATCTAATCCGAAAAAAACAAACAAAAAAAACAATCAATCGATCAATATTTCGCCTAAATGTACTTGCATATAGTTGCAACTATGCATATAGTTTTGTTAATACCAGTGTCCTCTGGGGGCCCAGTCAGTGCTGGGCTCTTGTACAGCTCATGGGAGGTGAGCTGATGACCCGAAAGACCAGGGCCGTGTTCCGATATCCATACTTCATGAGTACACCTAAACGTAGTACACTATCCGTACTCACTAATTGTGCAGATTTTCAGATGTTAAGTGTTGTTCCAAATGGTGCACTTACCGGAAATGACTATCAGCTGCACGGCCGCACCCAATGACCCCAGATTCCATTGCTGATAATGTGTCTTAGTACATCTACTGTCGTATATCAACCTACTTCACCCTGGCTGGGTCAGTGACGATCAGGAATAGACTGGATGACAACCATGAATAGTGTGGTGACAACTGGAGAGACAGTGGACAGCTCGGAGAGATGGCAACCGGGGCAGGAAGGGCCAGCACATGAGCTACAGAAAGCCCTAAAGAAACATCCCGCCAGGGGGCCTGAGAGGGGGGAGAATGAGCACCCCAACAGGACAGACCTACAGGTAACGACCAACGCAAACGGATTACCAACAACGATTGCAAAATGTGTCTACGGCAAAGTATGCAAAAACCCGCGAGGTCTGAAGATCTACCAGGCCAAGAAGAAATGCTTGATGAAGGAGCAACTGATACAACTGATGGTTAGACGCAGGAGGAGCCAGGCCCGGAGTCACCCCACAGTGCCCAGAACCTCCATGTACCAGTAGCCCCAGACCCAGGTAGAATAACCAAACATCGTCGGGTCAAGTGGCCTCCAGCCAGTAAGGACAAACAGTGGCTCCAATTTGATGATGATGTGGACAACATCCTAGAAACAGCAGCCAAGGGAAGACAGGAAGGCAGACTGGAAACTCAAAACCATGGCAACCATCATCATCAGCCTTGCTGTCGAGAGGTTTGGTACAGAGGAGAAGTTGGGTACCAAGACCTCCTACATGAATAACCATAGGGTAGAGAAGATCAGCCAGATAAGGCAGGAGCTGCGGGTCCGGAAGCGGCAGCACTAGGATGCACAAGAAGAGGAAAGGGATGCATTAGCAGAACTGCGTGGCATCCTCAGGAAGAAGCTCACCACTCTTCAAAGGGCAGAATGGCACAGACAGCGGGGGAAAGAGAGGGCCAAGAGACGGTCTGCCTTCATCGCGAACCCCTTTGCAGGCACCAAGCAGTTGCTTGGGCAGAAACGAAGCGGCCACCTTGTTTGTCCCAAAGAGGCCATCATCTCCGCAACACCTCCAGTGATGCGGCTAGGGAGGAAGACTTAGGTCCCTATAAACCTTTGACAGACCCCCCAAGACCCACCACAGACTTCAACAGCAAGGAGCCCAATTGGAAGGAGGTTCAGGAGGTCGTCAGGGCAGCAAGAGCCAATTCAGCCCCTGGACCAAGCAAAGTGCCCTACAAAGTATACAAAAGATGTCCCAGACTCCATCATCGGCTATGGAAGATCCTGAGGGTTATCTGGAGGACGGGAAAGGTAGCCCAATAATGGAGATTTGCAGAAGGTGTCTAGATTTCCAAGGAGGAAGATGCTAAGAACATTGAGCAGTTTAGAACCATCTCGCTGCTCAGCGTTGAGGGGAAGATATTCTTTGCCATCCTATCCAGTCAGTTGACGGAGTTCCTTCTGAAGAATAAGTACATTCACACCTCTGTACAGAAGGGTGGAATCCCAAAGGTTCCAGGATGCCTCGAGCATACAGGTGTGCTCACTCAGTTGATCAGAGAGGCAAGAGAAGGGAAAGGAGACCTAGCAGTGCTGTGGCTCGACCTCACCAATGTTTATGGATCCATTCCCCATAAGCTGGTGGAAACAGCGCTGGATCGGCACCATGTCCCAGGTAAGTATATGGACCTCATCGTGGACTACTACAAGAGTTTCAAGCTGAGAGTCACCTCTGGGACAGTCACATCCGAGTGGCATCGGCTGGAGAAAGGGATCGTCACTGGATGTAATACTTCAGTGATCCTCTTTGCCTTGGCCATGAATATGCTGGTCAAGTCAGCCGAAGCTGAGTGCAGAGGTCCGCTCACCAAGTCCGTCAGCCCCCCATCAGAGCCTTTATGGATGACCTGACATTCACAACGACGTGAGTGCCGGGGTGCCGATGGATCCTCCAGGGCTTGGAGAAGATCACCACCTGGGCTCGGATGTGTTTCAAGCCTGTAAAATCTAGGTCCCTGGTGCTCAAGAGAGGGAAAGTGACGGACAAGTTTCGCTTCTCTCTGGATGGTACCCAGATTTCATCGGTTACCGAGAAACCCATCAGGAGCCTTGGCAAGACCTTTGATTGCCTTGAAGGACACTGCATCCATCAAGGCCACACATCGGGAGCTGGAGGCATGGCTGACTGCAGTGGACAAGTCGGGACTGCCAGGTAAGTATAAGGTTTGGATTTATCAGTATGGTGTTCTCCCTAGGATTCTGTGGCACCTGCTTGTGTATGAGTTCCCGATAACATCAGTAGAGGGCTTCGAGAGGAGGATCAGCTGTTACCTCCATAGATGGCTGGGCCTGCCACGAAGCCTGAGCAGCATCGCTCTGTATGGGCAGAGCAACAAACTGAAGCTCCTCATTAGTCTGAATGAGGAGTTCATGGTTACCCATGTAAGAGAGGTGTTGCAGTACAGGGAATCCAGTGACCCGAAAGTCTACCAGGCTGGCATTGTAGTCAGGACTGGGAGGAAGTGGAGGGTGTAGGAAGCAGCTGAGCAGGCTAAGTCACGCTTGCGTCACAGCGTGCTGGTCGGCCCAGTGGCATCTGGACGAGCAGGGCTTGGTAGTGTTCCTACCACACACTACGACAGAGCCCTGGGCGAAGGCAGATGCCGATTGGTCCCAGAAGAGGTGAGAGTAGATCTCCTGGTCCGAGCTTTGGCAAGCTGAACCTTACCGGATCAAGTTCCTGATTGCGTCTGTTTATGATGTCTTACCCAGCCCATCCAACCTCTTCTATTGGAGCAAGGTTGACACACCATCATGTCCCTTGTGCCTCAGAGGAGGAATGCTAAAGCATATCCTTAGCTCTTGCCCAAAAGTCCTGGGAGAAGGACGCTATACTTGGCGTCACGACCAGGTGCTGAAGGTGATAGCAGGAACCATCTTCACCTGCATCACCCAAAACAAGCCTTCCCGACCAGCAAGACAGGCGATTGCTTTTGTCCGAGCAGGGGAGAAGCCTAAGCCCCAGCCTAGGGGAGCAGTGGGACTCCTTGGAACTGCACCAGACTAGCAGATGAAGGCCGACCTGGGGAAGCAGCTCAGATTTCCAGAGCACATCGCAGAAACCACCCTGAGACCAGACGTAGTTCTCAGATTCAACAAAAACAGGTGGTCCTACTGGAGCTGACAGTTCACTGGGAGGAGCGCATGGAAGAGGCCAATGAGAAGAAGCGTGGTAAGTACACTGACTTAGTGGAGGAATGCCGCAGATGGGCGTGGCGTGCCCAGTGTGTGCCAATAGAGGTGGGCTGTAGAGGCTTTGGAGCGCAACCTCTCTGCAAAGCATTTAGCATGCTTGGAATCACAGGCGCACGCCAGAGAAAGACCATCAAAACCATCACAGAAGCAGCTGAGAAGGCCTCTAGAGTCTAGATGGTTGTGGATCAAGAGGGGCGATCTGTGGGTACATGCTACTTAGACACAAGTCGGGACTTGTGTCTTGGGAGGCTGAGAGGGCACGTAGCAGACAGGAGCTGCGTAGCCTTCAACAAATCTTAACGATTTGATCTAATCCCGACCCAAATTCTTCGGTTGGAGTGAGCCACTTTTAAAACTTAAACTCATCCCTGGCAATATCAAACATGACCCGTGGATTAATGACTCTTGGTGTTTACATTGTTGCACTGCTGATACTATCGGTTCGTGCCTGCTGGTGTCCACAACAATGCCAAGATGTAGGCCTATCTACCACTTGCTCAGCTACGTCAATATCTTTTGCCCATCATATAATTTACTCAGCTTTTAACAAACGTGTAGTCGTAACGTCAGTAAAATCGACGACAGCAAGTCGCCGATGGAAGCAATATCACCAATACAAACATTTGTCTGCCTACCTGGCCTTCATGCTACTCCTTGCTGGGGATGTTCACCGCAACCCTGGACCTACTCGAGTGGATGTTTCTTCTCCGGATCAAGTGGCACGAAACACACAAACGAAACTGGTAGGATCTTGCAATGTTTTCCATCCGAAGTTGCAGCAAAGACGTAACTGTCTCTCTATTCAAACTGTTAATGATGCAAAGATCCTGTGGAATCCTCGAGCTAAACCTACGGGTCTATTAGGTCTATCTGAACGTTCGGAGTATCACCTCCAAGACTGATGAAATCGACAAACTCTTATGAGACTCAAATCTGGATTTCTTATGTCTATCCAAAACATGGTTAACATCAAATTCCCCGGACTCTGTGTATGCCATATCAGGATATAATGTTTTTAGGCAAGACAGACAGACTGGAAGAGGCAGTGCCTGCTACTGTATATTAAGGACGGCTTTCAAAGCACTAGATACGAGCTGAATGCATTTCTGCATTAGTATCATTGTCAGAAAATATGTCATTCATAATTATCTGCCTATATCGACCACCCTCATCAGATAACACTTTCTATGATGAATTTAAAGCACTCTTATCAAAGTTTGAAAACACCGGGAAGGAACTCATGGTAGTTGGTGATTTTAACATTAACTGGTCTAGCAAATCAGACAGGAAAAAACTTAAAGATATCACTGACAAACACGATCTCTCTCAAATGGTTAATGACCCAACTAGAATTACACATTGTTCAAATACACAGATTGATTTGATATTCTGTAACAAACCAGAGAGAATCACTAAATCATACAACTTTGTCACAGGCATCTCAGACCATAATCTAGTGTTGATACGTCTCAAATGAACCAAGAAAAGGTTTCTTTACAAACATGATAATAAAAAGGTGTCCTACAGAATACCAAAGAAGGATATGCCACAGTGTGAGGAACAACTACAATTATTAGACTGCACTGACTTCTCATGTGATAATATAGACCTTGATGATAAGTGCACACTTTTCTTAAAAAATATTACAAGCGTGAAAGACAAATTTATCAAGAAGTGTGTAAATGGACGCAAAAAATCCAATTTACCATGGCTAAATGAAGAATTATGGAGCCTAATGAAGAAAAGAGACCATGTACTTAAAACTGCCTTAAAAAATCAATTGGACAATGTCTATAGGATATTTAAAGGACTGAGAAATAAAGTAGTAAATATGCTTCGTAAAGCTAAAGCAAACTTTTTTTTATTGATCTCATCAATCAGGCCAGAGGTAATGGCCAACAAATATGGAAACACCTAAATGTCAAAGATTTTCAATGTCAAAGAAAGTAGGGAAAGGAAACCAGCCTTTAGAGTTAAGCGTTAATGGAAGCATCTCTAGAGATAACAATGAAATAGCATTGGCTTTTAATACTTTTTTTAAGGGGTCCGTTGAGCAGTTAGCAACAGCTTTTGGTCATAGAACCATGCTCATTACTCCACCTAACTACGAATACCCAGTTTTAAGTTTGAAAGAGACAAATGAAGAAGAGATAACCAACATTTTGACCAATCTCAAAGGCTCTAAGGCTCAGGATGTTCATGGACTAGATTCCTCCCTCTTCAAGTGTAATGCCAAGGAACTGTCAATTAATGAGTGTCTGTTTCCTGATGTTTGGAAAACAGCTGTGATAACACCTATATTCAAGGCTGGGGACCCTACCGATGTGGCAAATTACAGGCCCATAAGTATATTCCCAATTATATCCAAGGTAGTTGAGAGGGTTGTAGCAAACCAACTGGCAGCGCCTCTTACACTATGTTGCAAAGATGGCTGCCGTTAAATACGGAAAGTGTACACTGTTGCACACTATGCGTACTAACTTTTTTGAGGGCAACATCCGGGTCCTTTGAGTACACTTCTTTTTGCCGCGATCCTAATTGGAACACCCTATGTACTCAAACTAAGTATACTGAATATACCACAGATATCAGATATCACCACAGACCAGCTGATTCAGTAGAACCAGACAAATCAAGCGTTCTTGAAAAACAACAAGAACAACATTAATGTAATTTTCATTTTCCTCTCGGGAAAGATTGAAATGTGCAGCTGAAAATGTACTTTTTTGAATCAAAATGGAAAGAAAGATAGACTTTGTTTGTTCTGAGGCTGTATGTACAAGGCAACATCGATTGTTCCATTGTTTATACCTTGGAATATTAAAGTTACATTTTCCAGCAGAATTTCCATTTCCATTATTTTGCTTCATCATTGCTTTATGATGTCACTTACTTTATGCAGAAAGGGAAGGAAATTGAAACATTTAAACGGCCTTCCTAAATAACACACTCTTCATTGCACATTGCATGTAACTCTCTTTTTTTATCAGCGTCAAATCAAACAAACGTTTTTCAGAAGTTGATTCGTTCTGCCTGTTATTTTTTCGATGCTCTACTGCCCTGTGCTCGATTAGCGTTCCTGACGCCTTCTCTGTTCTCAGCAGTGACAACAGTGGGACTGAACCGGACAGGCAGTTGTGTGCGTTCATTCCACATATTTTTTTGCGGCCGTGTTGCCGAGAGAAACAGTTGAATGTTTTCATGTTGTTCTTGAGGCTCCCAGAGGGAAACGTGACGTTTGTTTTAACCTTTGAAGTGGAAGTGGTTTCACTGCACCACAGGCAACGAGAGAACAAAACACTGACTTCAGTCACATCCAACCTGACTGTGTGTGTGTGTGAGAGAGAGAGAGAGAGAGAGAGAGAGAGAGAGAGAGAGAGAGAGCGAGCTCTGGTGGTACACAAAAGGGATTCTCATGCACACAGTGTGAAAAAGACCCCCTGTGTTCCACAAGCTTTGATGAAATGTGAAATAAAGCAGGATGACGGGCTACAAGACACGCAAGATGGAGGCTGGGCCATAAGTCACAAAGCACAAAGGATTGAACACGCTGGGGCCGGAGGAGTTCATAACGCTGTGGAGTGTTCACATAGGGCTTAAGAGACTAAGTCCTACATGAAGCTTGGCCTTCTGGAACATCTTCTCTCTTCTAGGGCACAGGCCTAACGGATGGCCCGGGCTCAGGCAGAAGGAATACATGGAGAACACTGACAAATGGTGGCCTCGTGTAGACACTGCACAGTTACTTACTGTGATGTTCTGTAAGTGATAACACGCAAGGTATCCTGTAATGAGAAACACACACACACGTACACACACGCACATGTACACACGCACACACACACGCACACACGTACACACACACACACACACGCACACACATACACACACACGCACACGCACACACAAACACACACACGCGCACATGCACGTGCACGCACACGCACACACACACACGCGCACACACACACACACACACGCACACGCGCAAGCAGAGACGCACAGACGCACATGCACTTCACACTCAGCCACTCCTCGGTTCACCTTTATGAACATTTATAAAGGTGCACACAGCTCATGTGTGAGTAACAGTGTCAGAGTATTAATGTGACATGTAAAGATGTGTAAAAGGCCATTAAAACAATGGCCATACCATTGTTTTAATGGCTGCAAATGACGTATGAGGCGGTAAAGTACAGGCTCTTTAAGAGTCATAGCCCGGCATTTAAATCAACCTGCAATTCATCTTCAAACTTTGTGATCTCATCCCATCTTCTATGTGAACATCACAAAGAAAAGTGAACGTTAGCTGTACCACCACACCAAGCTGGTGAGGAGTGAGTGAGTGTGTTGAAGCAGTCCAGCCACCAGGGACGAAGAAAAGGTCTTAGGAACCATTAGCATCAATATTATCCTAACGATGCCGAAAAATAGAATTAAAGATAGAGTAGGTGGTTTATTTAAGAAGCATTTTTCCACATTTGTTGATAAGTCATCCTGAATCAAATGCGCTGACAAAATCCTTTGGCCTTCCACCGGCAGTACCCTCGCATCCCGCTAGGGGCCGCCGCTGCCTTCCTCCTCCCGTCACTCTGACAACTGGCCACTTGTCGCAGCAAACGGATCGATTAGTGCAAAGGAGAACACAATCAGAATGGAGCTGAATGATTACCAACCAACCTTATCTCTGTACACACCATCGTCTGGTCTTCTAGGGGTAATAAATACGAGGCGACCATTTGCATACCCTATCAGGCTTGAAATAATATCACTTATAATAACCAAATCAACTGTTTAATTATTACACAAAACATTGTTAATTAACTGAAAATGGGCTCATGTTGAAGTTGAGTCCAATAGTTCAATAGTTCTAAGCTAGTGTTGGGGCGGAGCATCCTGGCAAATGAGCAACTTAAATAAGTCACTAATGGCCACTTTCAAGACTTGGGGCTGATTCCAAAGCTGAGCGAAACAGGTTTCGATTGGGGTGTGGAGGTACGACAGAGCACATACGTAAAGCATGCTGAGCAGTCTGCTGAACATGATTCTTCTCCCGCATGCCCGAGGATCACAGCTTGAGCTCAGGAGCTTAGTGAGTCGAGGAGAGGTGAAGGGTCGACTGCAGCCGCTCCGCCTACAGGTGGCGGCATTGCGCAGAAGGAGGCCCGGTGTGTCGCTAGATGCCGGGTGGTGGCCCGATGCTATAAAATCCCAGCTTTACTGCGGTAAGTCAGTCCAGTTGAGACACGAGAGAGGAAGAGAGACACAGAGAGGATCCGAGTGGTCAGGTTGCTGTAAGCGGAGGGGATCAGTGGGTGAGTACAGCGGAGCCCTGCAGAGATTCCCGCAGCAGCTACAAGTGCTCCTTCTTGTTTTTGTTAACTTTTCTCAAAGTTTGTATTCTGTTATTGGCCCACGCAGTGTGCACAGACGTCCGGGCGTCATTCCAAGGGGACTGGTGGACACCAGCAGGACACACACAAACACACGCGCACACACAGACACACACACTCACACACACACACACACACACACACACACACACACACACACACACACACACACACACAGACACACACACACACTGAGGCAAGATGAGATGAAACCGTTCCAGAGCCACTCCAGCTTGGGAAGAAGGTCCCCGTCGAGAGGCCAACCGTCGCCTCGAAACCCAAGGTAAGCCCCCCCCCAACCCCCCGCGTCTCCACCCGCCCTAGGGCAGCCGCAGCCCGCAGGGTTCTGTCCACCGGCCCCGTATGATCCAGACAGCCTGCACCGAGCAGTGCCGCGCGGGCTGACCTCTGTCCGCTCCTAGTGAGTCAGTCCAGGGGAGTCCAGCACCACTGAGTCAGTCCAGGGGAGTCACCACTGAGCTGGTCTGTTGAGTCACCAAAGGTGTTGCCGGTTGTTGTGCGTGCACGCGTGTGTGAATATGCCAGGTTTTTCAGCTGACAGGGACAAAGTAGTGGAGGTCCCTGGAGAGGTGTGCACCATTAGTCATGATGATGCAGCGCTTCTGACAGAGCTTATGGTGTGGCGCTGCGCAGTAATCTGCTGTTGTTGACCCAGTTGAGTGAAGCACCTTGACACAGACACCTGATGGCCAGTCATCCCAGGTTAGCCTACTTCAGCAGGTGGCTGGCGGCGGGGCCCAGGCCTGGCTAAGAGCGCGCTGACGGCAGCGTCCGGAGGCCAAGCCAGAGGTGCCTGGATGTGTGCAGCATTAGCTCCATAAGCTCCAAGAGCTTCATTACCATGGAAACGGACACTATGGCCCTAAAGAGGGCTATGGTAAAGATAGCGGAGGAGGATGGTAAATAAGTCCTGGTTACATAATCCTGATTGGGGCCCGTGAGCCCTCTTAAGGCTCCACCAGGCCGTCACGTTGGTCCTCTTAAGGCCCCACCAGGTAACGTTGGTCCTCTTAAGGCCCCACCAGGTAACGTTGGTCCTCTTAAGGCTCCACCAGGTAACGTGGGTCCTCTTAAGGCTCCACCAGGTAACGTTGGTCCTCTTAAGGCTCCACCAGGTAACGTGGGTCCTCTTAAGGCCCCACCAGGTAACGTTGGTCCTCTTAAGGCCCCACCAGGTAACGTTGGTCCTCTTAAGGCTCCACCAGGTAACGTTGGTCCTCTTAAGGCTCCGTCAGGTAACGTTGGTCCTCTTAAGGCTCCACCAGGTAACGTTGGTCCTCTTAAGGCCCCACCAGGTAACGTTGGTCCTCTTAAGGCCCCACCAGGTAACGTTGGTCCTCTTAAGGCTCCACCAGGTAACGTTGGTCCTCTTAAGGCCCCACCAGGTAACGTTGGTCCTCTTAAGGCTCCACCAGGTAACGTTGGTCCTCTTAAGGCTCCACCAGGCCGGTACGTTGGTCCTCTTAAGGCTCCACCAGGTAACGTTGGTCCTCTTAAGGCTCCACCAGGCCGGTACGTTGGTCCTCTTAAGGCTCCACCAGGTAACGTTGGTCCTCTTAAGGCTCCACCAGGTAACGTTGGTCCTCTTAAGGCTCCACCAGGTAACTGGGGTCCTCTTAAGACCCCACCAGGTAACGTTGGTCCTCTTAAGGCTTCACCAGGTAACGTTGGTCCTCTTAAGGCCCCACCAGGTAACATTGGTCCTCTTAAGGCCCCACCAGGTAACGTTGGTCCTCTTAAGGTTCCACCAGGTAACGTTGGTCCTCTTAAGGCCCCACCAGGTAACGTTGGTCCTCTTAAGGCTCCACCAGGTAACGTTGGTCCTCTTAAGGCCCCACCAGGTAACGTTGGTCCTCTTAAGGCTCCACCAGGCCGGTAATGTTGGTCCTCTTAAAGGGATATTCCGCCATTTTTGGAAATAAGCTCATTTTCCACCTTCCCTCGAGCAAAACAATCGATCTTTACCCTTTTCCCGTTCATCCAGCCGTTCTGTGAGTCTGGCGGTACAACTTTTAGCTGTAGCTTAGCATAGATCATTGAATCGGATTAGATCATTCGCATCTCGCCCGCTTAGAAGTGACTACGATTTCCAGAATTTTTCCCATTTAAAACTTGTCTCTTCTCAAGTTTGAAAGTGCAATAAGACCGACGGAAAATGAAACGTGGCGATTTTCTAGGCTGATTTTACCCGGAACTATACTCTCATTCTGGCGTAATAATCAAGGAAAGTTGCAAAGGTACCATGGGCGCAGTGATATGACGCAGTGCCTCAGTAGTCCCTGTAGGCTTCTTCCGGCAATACAACCAACGTGATTACCTGCTATTACTGGTGGTATACCGGGACTATACTTTGAGGCGCGTCATATCACTTCTAAGCGGGCAAGATGCTAATGGTCGAATCCGATTCAATGATCTATGCTAAGCTACAGCTAAAAGTTGTACCGCCAGACTCACAGAACGGCTGGATGAACGGGAAAAGGGTAAAGATCGATTGTTTTGCTCGAGGGAAGGTGGAAAATGAGCTTATTTCCAAAAATGGCGGAATATCCCTTTAAGGCTCCACCAGGCCAGTAACGTTGGTCCTCTTAAGACCCACCAGGCCGGTAAGTGGTAACGGTTCTTGTGCCGATGAAACCCCCTGGAGCACAGCCCCCCCCCCCCCCCCCCGGGTTATGACGGGTGCTAGCAGAGGGAATTATGCCGGGCGACCTGTTCAGCAGGTATGCGTCTGGAAGACGAGGCCATAGCTTCAAGGCGCCCACCTGCAGAGAAAACCAGATCTCCGGAAAGGTCTGGCATGCCAAAGACAGGACGTCCCGCCCGCCCGGCAGCGGCGGCCATGACGCCTGTGTCTCAGCGAGGCCCCCTGGGGGGCGAGGTCGGCCTGGAGAGAGAGGGTGGCTCTGTGTGAGGAGGAGCCAGTGGCTTCACCAGTGTCCTGCTGCGGTCCCTGAACCACTTTACATTTACACTGAGGGCGTTTAGCAGTTTTACCCAGTGGGGTAGTCTACGTGATACGCAGGACAGGTATACACCCCTTTACCCAGTGGTGTAGTCTACGTGATGCACAGGACAGGTATACACCCCTATACCCAGTGGTGTAGTCTACGTGATACACAGGTATACACCCCTATACCCAGTGGTGTAGTCTACGTGATGCACAGGACAGGTATACACCCCTATACCCAGTGGTGTAGTCTACATGATACGCAGGACAGGTATACACCCCTTTACCCAGTGGTGTAGTCTACGTGATACGCAGGACAGGTATACACCCCTATACCCAGTGGTGTAGTCTACGTGATGCACAGGACAGGTATACAACCCTATACCCAGTGGTGTAGTCTACGTGATGCACAGGACAGGTATACACCCCTATACCCAGTGGTGTAGTCTACGTGATACGCAGGACAGGTATACACCCCTTTACCCAGTGGTGTAGTCTACGTGATACAAAGATATACGCCCCTATACCCAGTGGTGTAGTCTACGTGATACGCAGGACAGGTATACACCCCTTTACCCAGTGGGGTAGTCTACGTGATGCACAGGACAGGTATACACCCCTTTACCCAGTGGTGTAGTCTACGTGATACGCAGGACAGGTATAAACCCCTTTACCCAGTGGTGTAGTCTACGTGATGCACAGGACAGGTATACACCCCTTTACCCAGTGGTGTAGTCTACGTGATACGCAGGACAGGTATACACCCCTTTACCCAGTGGTGTAGTCTACGTGATACACAGGTATACACCCCTATACCCAGTGGTGTAGTCTACGTGATACACAGGACAGGTATACACCCCTATACCCAGTGGTGTAGTCTATGTGATACGCAGGACAGGTATACGCCCCTTTACCCAGTGGTGTAGTCTACGTGATACACAGGTATACACCCCTTTACCCAGTGGTGTAGTCTACGTGATACACAGGTATACGCCCCTTTACCCAGTGGTGTAGTCTACGTGATACACACGTATACACCTTTTATACCCAGTGGTGTAGTCTACGTGATACACAGGTATACACCCCTATACCCAGTGGTGTAGTCTATGTGATACACAGGTATACACCCCTATACCCATTGGTGTAGTCTACGTGATACACAGGTATACACCCCTATACCCAGTGGTGTAGTCTACGTGATACACACCTATGCACCCCTATACCCAGTGGTGTAGTCTACGTGATACACAGGTATACACCCCTATACCCAGTGGTGTAGTCTACCTGATACACAGGTATACACCCCTATACCCAGTGGTGTAGTTAGATTAGATTAGATTAGATTCAATTTTATTGTTATTGTGCAGAGTACAAGTACAGGGACAACGAAATGCAGTCTACGTGATACGTGATACGCAGGTATACGCCCTATATACTCGCTAGATGTTTTTTTTCTCCCCATATATCCACTTGATGCCCGAGCATGTTGTGACAGCCTTCACACATTGATGAACTCATTAAATGAACCCAGTCTGTGTTCACATGATGTTTGGACCTCTGAGGCTTCCGCTGCCTGTGACGACAACAGCAACGTGAGGGTTATTTGTCAATGAATTGGTTTTAACTTGTTTATAGGTGTTTTCTTGTTCATTCAATAATAATTATAACTTATTCAAAGAGATCAATGTAGCTACTAGCCTAAATTACCATGAGTATTCATTTATTAGCTGTTAAGAGTATCATGTAGCATACAATACTAACACAGTGAATCCAGTTTGGGTACTCTTTGCCTTTTTCAACCTCCCTTTATTGAGGTGAAATTTATTTGTTAGTTTGTTGTGTCTTATTTAGAGCCAATTTGAGGTGTTTTCTTGTTAATTTAATAATAATCTTTTATTCATTGACTGTTAAAAGTATTGTGTTGCATACAATAAATGAACACATGAATAAGAGTAAGAATTACTTTATTAAACCCCAAGGGGACTTCATTTGTCTGTCAGCTCATCTACCATTTGCAGAAGAATGAGAAAGCCTGAAGGCTGAAGGTATGAAGAAAGTTCAGTATCTCTCTGTACTGCAGTGAGGAGAGAGGGGCTGCTGTTTCTTTAGTCCATCATGGTGTTATGAAGATATTCAGAATGACCTCTAACATCTTTGGTTGGCATTTTTCCACCACCTCCCAGTGTGTTCAACCAATCACAGAGCCAGCTTTCCTAATTAATTCGTCCAGTCTCATTGCATCCTTGTGGCTGATGTTGCCTCCTAAAATGTTGATAACATACCCAGTCTTTCAGAATGCTCTCTGTAGGCTATGCATTACTGAATGTGATTCAGGTGTTTTTTATGCATAAATAAACATCTGAATCTGAATCACATTCACTAATGCATAGCCTACACTGTATACTTCTTGTTAAGAGCATTCTCAAACACTGGGTATGTTACCAACATGTTAGGAGGCAATATCAGCCACAAGGTCGGGATGGTGCTTATGAGGTGTTGCTCCAAGATGATTGTTGTTGTAAAATGTGTTGTTCTGAGTTAGAGTTAGAGTATAGACAGTATACCCACTGCCAAAAACTAGACTACACCACTGCTGCCATCCAAAGTGACTTACAAAGAGTACATTTGTCATAAGAAGGTGAAACATTTCATTGCTGCTAATACAGTAAGAAAGTCACCAGAACAAGTTTTAAGCATTTCAATCGCTAGGTGAACCATTGCTAGTATACAACATCTCTGAATAAGTACCAAGTTACAAAGAGCGATCAAAGTGCCAAGACGTACAAGGGTAAGGGTAAAGGGGGCGTTGAGCAGGTGCTTTGTCCAAAGCGACTTACAATCAGTACGTTTGTGGGGTTCCACATGTGACAGTTGGAGGAGGAGGGAAGGGGGGATCGAGGGGTTCGAACCGCCGACTCTACGGTGAGTGGACGACCCGCTCTGTCCCCCCGCTCTACCCACTGAGCTGCTGCCGCTCCACCACGTACAACATACGAGAGCAGGAGGGCAGGCTGTGGCTCCCCAGGGGGCAGCCCCAGTGCTCTGAGACCAGCTCGATGGTGGGAACACGCAGCACGCTGGGTAGCGGCCACCTGGGTGTCACCCAGCATCTGGCCCTGCTGACGGGGTGAGGGGACTTACACCTGGCCTTCGCTGGGGTGTCACCCAGCATCTGGCCCTGCTGACGGGGTGAGGGGACTTACACCTGGCCTTCGCTGGGGTGTCACCCAGCATCTGGCCCTGCTGACGGGGTGAGGGGACTTACACCTGGCCTTCGCTGGGGTGTCACCCAGCATCTGGCCCTGCTGACGGGGTGAGGGGACTTACACCTGGCCTTCGCTGGGGTGTCACCCAGCATCTGGCCCTGCTGACGGGGTGAGGGGACTTACACCTGGCCTTCGCTGGGGTGTCACCCAGCATCTGGCCCTGCTGACGGGGTGAGGGGACTTACACCTGGCCTTCGCTGGGGTGTCACCCAGCATCTGGCCCTGCTGACGGGGTGAGGGGACTTACACCTGGCCTTCGCTGGGGTGTCACCCAGCATCTGGCCCTGCTGACGGGGTGAGGGGACTTACACCTGGCCTTGGCCGTCATTCCAGTGATCACATGACAAGAGGGGTGACTCCCTGAGTGGGTGCCTCAGGGTTTCATGGGACCTGTCATGTGATTGTTATTTCTCTGGACATCTCTCTGGACAGAACATGAAGATAAGATAAGATATCTTATCTTATCTTCATGTTCTCCACACAAAAAAAGGGTTCCCCAAATCCACCTTGATGTTATTGTCACAACGCGCCCCAGCCGTTATCTTCGTCAAAGTAGACTCATTCACCCTCACAACGCGCCACACCCGTTACCTTCCTCAAAGTAGACTCATTCACCCTCACAACGCGCCCCAGCCGTTACCTTCCTCAAAGTAGACTCATTCACCCCCACAACGCCCGCTCCGTCCGGGTCACCCTCGCTCATCAGTCTGCCTCTGTCTCACCCGCACTACCTCGCTTTCACCGGCCTGGCAGAGAGAGAGAGAGAGGGAGAGGGAGAACAATACAAACTTGTGATGGAGCGTGGTCATTACCGCTTCACGTTTCCCTGACAGAGAGCTCATTCTCTGTGCGTCCATCTTATGTGTCCCCCGCTCAATGCCTCCTTCTCCACCCGCCTCTTTCTTTCCTCCACTCTGAAAAGGTTTGCCGATTTGACTTCATCAGATTTCATTGAACTGTGGTGCCGTTGGGACACGGTGATAAAGAGCCGGCAGAGCCAACCCCTAAGTCAGAGCAGGGCTTTCTGCTGAGTGCAGACCGGACCGGACGACATCACTCAGACCTCAGCTGGGGTTTTCAGAATGAGGCTAGCGACGT
>JAXIVH010000086.1:97897-117897 GCA_036785325.1 Urophycis tenuis | reverse complement strand
TTCAGACACACAAACCCCTTCCCACGCACTAAAACACACACACACACACATGCGCACACACACACACATTCAGACACACAAACCCCTTCCCACGCACTAAAACACACACGCACACACACACACACACACACACACACCTACCCACGCACTAAAACACACACACACACACACACACCTAACCACGCACTAAAACACACACACACACACACACACACACACACACACACACACACACACACACACACACACACACACCCCTACCCACGCACTAAAACACACACTCACCTACCCACACACACAAACACACACACACACACACCTACCCACGCACTAAAACACACACACACACACACCTACCCACGCACTAAAACACACACACACACACACACACACACACCTAACCACGCACTAAAACACACACACACACACACACACACCCCTACCCACGCACTAAAACACACACTCACCTACCCACACACACAAACACACACACACACACCTACCCACGCACTAAAACACACACACACACACACCTACCCACGCACTAAAACACACACACACACACACACACACACACATACACACACACACCCCTACCCACGCACTAAAACACACACTCACCTACCCACACACACAAACACACACACACACACACCTACCCACGCACTAAAACACACACATACACACGCTCACTTAAGCACACAAAGACAACATTGTATTTATATGCAGTCATGTAAACAGCCTGAAACGTTAAACAAGTGATTGTTACATGTGCATTGTGAGATGCAGAGTCTTTCCTCCTGCTCTTGATACAAACAACCTGCAGCAGTGCTCAGCGCCCATTTCCTCTGTGCTCAGCATGTGTTTGGGCATGTTGTCTCCACGTTCAGCCGCTGCTGAAAGGCCTTCTCCTGCATTAGCACTAACATGTAAAGGGCAGAGCTGCCAGCCAAACGTCATCCATCAGGCGTGGCCGTGGCCAGCCTTCAGCCCGGGTGCCGCACGCCGTGTCCCTCTGTGGCATCATGGCCGCCGGCCGCCATCACTGTCGCTCTGGGCTGATTGATGCTGGCGCCTAAAAGCCGCCATTAGCCAGGACGCCTCTAATGAACTCGATAGGAGTTTGACTGAACAAATCTACAACATGTAAAACTGCTGCTCTGGAAAACAGTGAAAACCTCCCGCCATCGCTGACGCGGGGTAACGCAAAGCAGACTTTGGGTTTATGTTGAGAAGCCAGTTCTCGTCCGCTTTGGAGAGAAAGATTTCTGAGTTCTGAGGAGGTTTCAAGGGTAGCTTCGCTCTGCTCTTTGTGGAGGCTGACCTATTTTGGCCATGTGTCGTAATACTGTAGCTGTCATACTGTAGCTGTAATGCTGTAGCTGTAATGCTGTAGCTGTAATACTGTAGCTGTAATGCTGTAGCTGTAATACTGTAGCTGTAATGCTGTAGCTGTAATACTGTAGCTGTAGTACTGTAGCTGTAATACTGTAGCTGTCATACTGTAGCTGTAATGCTGTAGCTGTAATGCTGTAGCTGTAATACTGTAGCTGTAATGCTGTAACTGTAATAATGTAGCTGTAATGCTGTAGCTGTAATACTGTAGCTGTAGTACTGTAGCTGTCATACTGTAGCTGTAATAGTGTAGCTGTAGTACTGTAGCTGTAGTACTGTAGCTGTAATACTGTAGCTGTTGTACTGTAGCTGTAATACTGTAGCTGTAATGCTGTAGCTGTAATACTGTAGCTGTCATACTGTAGCTGTAATGCTGTAGCTGTAATACTGTAGCTGTAGTACTGTAGCTGTAATGCTGTAGCTGTAATACTGTAACTGTAATAATGTAGCTGTAATGCTGTAGCTGTAATACTGTAACTGTAATAATGTAGCTGTAATGCTGTAGCTGTAATACTGTAGCTGTAGTACTGTAGCTGTCATACTGTAGCTGTCATAGTGTAGCTGTAGTACTGTAGCTGTAATACTGTAGCTGTAGTACTGTAGCTGTAATACTGTAGCTGTTGTACTGTAGCTGTAATACTGTAGCTGTAATAGTGTAGCTGTCATACTGTAGCTGTAATAGTGTAGCTGTAGTACTGTAGCTGTAGTACTGTAGCTGTAGTACTGTAGCTGTTGTACTGTAGCTGTAATACTGTAGCTGTTGTACTGTAGCTGTAATGCTGTAGCTGTAATACTGTAGCTGTCATACTGTAGCTGTAATGCTGTAGCTGTAATACTGTAGCTGTAATGCTGTAGCTGTAGTACTGTAGCTGTCATACTGTAGCTGTAGTACTGTAGCTGTAATACTGTAGCTGTAGTACTGTAGCTGTCTTACTGTAGCTGTAGTACTGTAGCTGTAGTACTGTAGCTGTAGTACTGTAGCTGTTGTACTGTAGCTGTCTTACTGTAGCTATAATGCTGTTGCCTGTCTGGCCACAGGAGCACTTTGCACTACTGTTTTCCTGTTTCAAAGTTATGGGCGACCAAACCTGCTTTGCAAATATTTTAAAGCTGTTTTTTCTTCTGGTGTCTGGTTGATATTTCCAACTGCTTCTGTTGCTGCTGCTGTTGTTGTCGCTTGTGCTGTGCTCGGCACCTAACTTTGTAATCCTAGCAGTGTTTGTCATGATATCACATGATAATATCACCCAGTTTCAGATGTTATGTTATCAGAACATTAAGACCGCTGACCAAACCACTTCAGCAAAGCCTCTGATAAGATGTAACTTAACAATAGACGAGACAGAAAGCACAATACTAACATCAGCAAAGTCAAGTCCTTTCATTCAGTTCAAGTCACCATGCAGCTTCTATAGATAACATGTTTTTCACTGTGGTATATGTAATTGAATCCTTTTTAGTTATTATTATGCACTCCAGATTTGGAACCAGATGTTGTCAGCCAAGCCCATTGTTCTTTAGTGCAGCCCTGTTGGTGGGGCTGGAGGAATGTCTGCTGTGCACATTGCCTGGGGAGGCTGCCTCTGTGTGGACGTACATGTCTGTAACCCTCCACGTGGATTCAGCAGCCCTCTGACTCATCAGTCATCAGGCCCTCATCTCGGCCTGCTTTTGTGTTGGCCGTCGTCTCGGTGCTCTTCTCTCTCTGTCTCTGTCTCTCTCTCTGTCTCTCTGTCTCTCTGTCTCTCTCTCTCTCTCTCTCTGTCTCTGTCTCTCTGTCTCTCTCTCTGTCTCTCTGTCTCTCTGTCTCTCTCTCTCTCTCTCTCTCTCTCTGTCTCTGTCTCCTCTGTCTCTCTCTCTCTCTCTGTCTCTCTCTCTCTTCTCATCTCCTCTTCTCTCACTCCTTCTCTCTGTCTCTCTCTCCTTTCACTCGCTCTCCCCGCTCTGTCTCTCCACCTCCCTTTGTCTCGCCCCTTCCCCCATTCACTCTGTTCCTGTGGTTCTCATACCCCTCCTCCCTCTCCGGCTCTGAACACACACACACACACACACACACACAGATGTTTGTCCCCTCAACATCTGGGTGCTTTCCATCTCTTTGCCGAGGCTCCACCAGATCTTGGGTCTGTACTTGGTTCTCCTGGGTGGTGTTCTGAGGGTTCTCCTTCAGGCGGGCTACAGACACCCTGGTGAATGTGCACGCCCACAGAAGACGCCGGAGTGCCAAGTGACAGACTTTTGTGTGCAGGTTGTTGGGAGCATTTGTGATGTTACCGTCGCGATTATGGAGTGGAACTGAACGCTGAACGGCAAATCGAGCTTGTAATCGTCGTATGTGATTTTGGGTTCGGCAAGTGCCAGGAAATGTTGCTTGCATTTGTGTGTGTAATCCTCCCTGGAACTCACAGGAACCCCCACTACCCTGCACTCCCTTCTTCCCTGTTCCACTGTTCCTCCTCTGTAACACTCGCTATAGAAAGACTGCTGCTTTGTCTGTTGTTTGCTCCTCAACATGAGGTTTGGTATAGAAACACTCCTGCTTTGCTACAGACCAGCATGCCAAATCAAGCTTAACAAATCACTGCGTCCGGGCTCAGTCTCTCTCTCTCTCTCTCCCTCTCCCTCTCCCTCTCTCTCTCCCTCTCCCTCTCCCTCTCCCTCTCCCTCTCCCTCTCCCTCTCCCTCTCCCTCTCTCCCTCTCTCTCTCCCTCTCTCCCTCTCTCCCTCTCTCCCTCTCTCCCTCTCCCTCTCCCTCTCCCTCTCCCTCTCTCCCTCTCCCTCTCCCTCTCCCTCTCCCTCTCTCCCTCTCCCTCTCCCTCTCCCTCTCTCTCTCTCTCTCGCCCCTCAGCAATGTCCAGCCAGCTCCACGTCTGCTGCTGTACGCGCCTGACTCCCAGGGCCCTTCGCTGGGCTCCTGCCGGCCCCACACCCACCTCATGTTCCTGAAGACCCACAAGACGGCCAGCAGCACGGTGCTCAACATGCTGTACCGCTTCGGGGAGCTCAACGACCTGCGCTTCGCCCTGCCCATGGGCTACCAGCTGGGCTACCCCTTGCTCTTCAACGCGCACCGGGTCAAAGGTTACCAGGGCCCCAGGGTCCTGCAGTTCGACATCATGGGGAACCACATGAGATTCCATAAGCCTGAGGTATGTTCCCCGTGGGGGGAGAGGCAGTGGCACAGCCACAAGAAACAAGAAACAAGAGCAATGCTTCACTGGGCTTTTCCCCCCCTACTTTTTAGGGTTGGGTTGAAATTCCACACGGCATCAGTAATATCCCTCTAGTGAAAACGTGGATGACACCCCTGATTGTATCAGCGGTGCTGATCCCCTCCAGGGCGTAGCGGTGCTGAGCCGGGCCGCTCTGAAACACGCGCGTCGACTCAAGCCGCGTGTGTGTGTGTGTGTGTGTGTGTGTGTGTGTGTGTGTGTGTGTACGTGTGCGCGTGTGTGTGCGTGCATGTATGTATGAGTGTGTGTGTGCGTGTGCGTGCGTGTGTGCGTGCATGTATATGTGTGTGTGTGTGTGCGTGCATGTATATGTGTGTGTGTGTGCGTGTGCGTTTGTGTGTGCGTGCATGTATATCTGTGTGTGTGTGTGCGTGCATGTGTGTGCGTGTGCGTGCGTGTGTGTGTGTGTGCGTGCATGTATATGTGTGTATGTGTGTGTGTGCGTGCCGTGTCAGGCGACGGCCGCGAGACGCTGATCAAACAGGGCGCCCGGCGTGGTCTTTGAACAGTCCGGCTCGACAAACAGGCGGGGAAGGAGGCGGGTGTGAGGTGATAGGACAAGGTTATGGAAGATCAAACTGTGAAGGTCACCACCTGGGGTGGGGGGGTAGCCTTGCAGAGATTGAGATCTCCGTCAGCAGGAATGTGAAGGTGAAGGTGGACAGCAGAGCAGTAGGGATGTTTGTGATGGGAGGTGACAGCAGAGCGGTAGGGATGTTTGTGATGGGAGGTGACAGCAGAGCAGTAGGGATGTTTGTGATGGGAGGTGACACCAGAGCAGTAGGGATGTTTGTGATGGGAGGTGACAGCAGAGCGGTAGGGATGTTTGTGATGGGAGGTGACAGCAGAGCAGTAGGGATGTTTGTGATGGGAGGTGACACCAGAGCAGTAGGGATGTTTGTGATGGGAGGTGACAGCAGAGCGGTAGGGATGTTTGTGATGGGAGGTGACAGCAGAGCAGTAGGGATGTTTGTGATGGGAGGTGACACCAGAGCAGTAGGGATGTTTGTGATGGGAGGTGACAGCCGAGCGGTAGGGATGTTTGTGATGGGAGGTGACACCAGAGCAGTAGGGATGTTTGTGATGGGAGGTGACAGCAGAGCAGTAGGGATGTTTGTGATGGGAGGTGACACCAGAGCAGTAGGGATGTTTGTGATGGGAGGTGACAGCAGAGCGGTAGGGATGTTTGTGATGGGAGGTGACAGCAGAGCAGTAGGGATGTTTGTGATGGGAGGTGACACCAGAGCAGTAGGGATGTTTGTGATGGGAGGTGACAGCAGAGCGGTAGGGATGTTTGTGATGGGAGGTGACAGCAGAGCAGTAGGGATGTTTGTGATGGGAGGTGACACCAGAGCAGTAGGGATGTTTGTGATGGGAGGTGACAGCAGAGCGGTAGGGATGTTTGTGATGGGAGGTGACACCAGAGCAGTAGGGATGTTTGTGATGGGAGGTGACACCAGAGCAGTAGGGATGTTTGTGATGGGAGGTGACAGCCGAGCGGTAGGGATGTTTGTGATGGGAGGTGACACCAGAGCAGTAGGGATGTTTGTGATGGGAGGTGACAGCAGAGCAGTAGGGATGTTTGTGATGGGAGGTGACACCAGAGCAGTAGGGATGTTTGTGATGGGAGGTGACAGCAGAGCGGTAGGGATGTTTGTGATGGGAGGTGACAGCAGAGCAGTAGGGATGTTTGTGATGGGAGGTGACACCAGAGCAGTAGGGATGTTTGTGATGGGAGGTGACAGCAGAGCAGTAGGGATGTTTGTGATGGGAGGTGACAGCAGAGCAGTAGGGATGTTTGTGATGGGAGGTGACAGCAGAGCAGTAGGGATGTTTGTGATGGGAGGTGACAGCAGAGCAGTAGGGATGTCTGTGATGGGAGGTGACAGCAGAGGTAACACTTTGTGTCCATTGTTTGTGTGAAACGAGACACTGGATGTGTACTACACACCCCGACAATCATCCATGGCAGCCATTTTACTCCGAGAACAAATTGAAACTCAAAACGGCACAGGGAATGTCAATAAAGGTTGGTAAAAAGGCCCTGGAACTTAACAGAGATGAGCATGATTATTGTCATAGCCTGGTATTTCAGTAGTAGCAGGTTTACTTCCTACTGTATCCCCTTATTATGTACACAAGATCTTTATATATATTCACAAGCTGCTTACTGGCCAATGATTGAGCCTTTGTAGGTGAAAGGCTGTGGAGCAGCATGATGGTGGACCTGTACACTAGTATAGAACCAGTATAGCACTGGTATAGAACCAGTACAGCACTGGTATGGCACTAGTATAGAACCAGTATAGCACTGGTATAGAACCAGTATAGCACTGGTATAGCACTAGTATAGAACCAGTATAGCACTGGTATAGAACCAGTATAGCACTGGTATAGCACTAGTATAGAACCAGTATAGCACTGGTATAGAACCAGTATAGCACTGGTATAGAACCAGTATAACACTGGTATAGAACTAGTATAGAACCAGTATAGCACTGGTTTAGAACCAGTATAAAACTGGTATAGAACTAGTATAGGACCAGTATAGCATCGGTATAGAACTAGTATAGAACCAGTATAACACTGGTATAGAACCAGTATAGCACTGGTATAGAACCAGTATAACACTGGTATAGAACTAGTATAGGACCAGTATAGCACCGTATAGAACTAGTATAGAACCAGTATAACACTGGTATAGAACCAGTATAGCACTGGTATACTGGTTCTCGCTGAGCAGAGCTGAAGTGAAACTCTCAGCGCGTCCGGTCACTGCAGACATCTTTCTCATCTTCCTCACCAACCAAAGCCCAAAGCGTTGCTGTTTGTCCTTCTTTGAGGGGACAGCGTCCTCTTCATCAGCGTCTCTCCTCCGCCATCTCCTCAGCTTGTGGGGTCTGTAAGGCACACAGAAGTTAGGCCAGATGTACCTGATAACATCTGGATTGGAATGGGGGAAGTTAACGGGCATGGCAAGACCTGTTTGGCAAGTCAAACAGGTCTACAAGAAGCGACAAGTGTGGTAGAGGCCTTCTGTCAGAACGGGCGAGAATGTCGGATCCTCTTCTCTCCCTCAGACACAGTGTTCTTGTTACACTACAGAATCCAGCTCTTCACAGCTGGGCTCAAGCTGACCAGCAGACGCTGTGAGGGAAAGATGTGGGTGTTACAAAGGTTTAACGCTCCTATACATACAATTAAATATGTTGTTAATGTTCATCAGACTGCTATGATTGTATCGCCACCAAGTGTTTAGAATATTTGATATAATATAATAATATAATTTGATCATCCGCTCCGCTACCAAAACACAGCCGCAGTCGGCAGTTTGGTCGCGTCAACGTCAGCACATTTGCAGCACAAACAGCTGTGATGTTAACCTGTTTGTGTTGCCTCCCTCAGGTGGAGAAGGTGATGCCTGAAGACACCTTCTACTTCTCCATCGTGCGGGACCCCGTGGCCCTTGCCGAGTCCTCCTTCGCCTACTACAAGGAGGTGGCCCCGGCCTTCCGCCAGGCCCGCAGCCTGGGCGACTTCGCCGACAACCCCAGGAGCTTCTACGACCCCCGTCTCCGCAACAACCACTACGCCCGCAACCTGCTGTGGTTCGACTTCGGCATGGACCACAACGCCAACTTCTCGGTGGGCCTGGCGCGGCGCGGCGAGGCTATGGTGCGTCGGGCCTTCCAGCTGATCCTGGTGTCTGAGTACTTCGACCAGTCCATGGTGCTGCTGAGGCACGCCCTCTGCTGGCCGCTGGACTCGGTGGTGTCCTTCAGCCTCAACGCCCGGCAGCAGAAGCCGCCGGGGGGTGCCGGGGGCGGGGCCAGCAACAGCTGGATGGACAAGGCGGCGGCGGCGGCGGCGGCAGCGGCGGCGGGCGTGGGCGTCCGAGGCGGGCGCCCCATGATCCGGGCGCCGCCGGACCTGTCGCTGACGCCGGCGCAGCGGGAGAAGCTGCGGGAGTGGAACGCCCTGGACTGGCACCTGTACCAGGCCTTCAACCGCAGCTTCTGGGAGGAGGTGCACCGCTTCGGACAGGAGCGCATGGACCAGGAGGTGGCGCTCCTCAGGGCGCGGCGGGACAAGCTGACCCGCGTCTGCCTGAGGAACGGCGGGAAGCCCGTGGAGGCGCAGCGCATCCGGGACAAAGCCATCCGGCCCTTCCAGAGCGGGGTGGTGAAGATCCTGGGCTACGAGCTGCAGCCGGGCCTGGACAACGGCACCACGGAGGCCTGCCTGCGCCTGATCCGACCGGAGATCCAGTACAAAGACCTGCTGGACGCCAAGCAGTTCCCCAAGCCGCAGGGCGTGAAGGCGCCCCCGGGCCAGCTGCCCAGGGCTCCGTCAATAGTGCTGGGCGGGGGGGTGGGAGGAGGAGGAGGAGGAGGAGGAGGAGGAGGAGGGGGAGGGGGAGGGCGCCCCTCAAGGACAAGAGAGAGACTTCCTCTGGGGGGAGACGGGGGAGGGGCCCAGGGCGGGAGGACAATGGAGGGGGTGCAGAGAGACTGGCCTGCCAGGCTCAACCAGACTGCCCTGCTGCGGGCCGAGGGCAAAGAGAGACAGAGGTAGTGGGAGGTGCTGCTCCAGGGGCCGTGCTGCGTCCTGAACCTTACTTACCTGATGCCTTTTGAACTGGACCAACTGAAGGGACAGCCGGGCCTTCTGTGGGTCTGCCATGACGTCTCCATTGGTTTTATTTATTTGATCTTACTTCTTCTTTATTTGTCATGACAGTGGTGGTAATTCCCGGTACGATGTTATTGCTTTTGTGAAAGGCGTATGGCATTCCAGACTTTAAAACAGACCAATTTAGACATTTCCATGTTTCATGGTGTTTTAAGTTGGTACCGTGAACAGCATGTGAAAACAGACCCCCAGATGGATTGTATTCTCTGTATTTGTTGCTGTACATTTGACTCACTTTGAGCCGAGTCAAATGAAACCTCAGAACAACATGTATTCCTGTTGTATGGCACCGTGTGGATCCAGTCGCTTTCACCTGATCATTCGCAGATATTCTGAAAAGCTGCAAACACGCAGAAGCTGATCGCGTTGGGGGGGGGGGGGGGGGGGGCACCACACCACAACACCACCACCACACCACCACCACCACCACCACACCACCACCACCACACCACCACCACCACCACCACACCACCACCAGCCTGCTCCCTCGGGCGGTTAACACCGTCCCCTTCCGGACAATCTTGGCTTGTGGTTTCTAAGCGTGCGGGCCTCCAGGTTCTGTTTTGTCACCAGAACCTGCGTGGTGTTGTGTTGAGGTGCAGGCGAGTGGCGGTCGTCCCGCCCAGCCTTTGTATTTGTGCGCCCGGCGACGGCGTGGGATGAACACGGTCGCCATTTCCAGAAGAGTCCACATTTTCCTGTGCAACAGCGTCTGACTTGCAGGCTGACGTGTGTGTGTGTGTGTGTGTGTGTGTGTGTGTGTGTGTGTGTGTGTGTGTGTGTGTGTGTGTGTGTGTGTGTGTGTGTGTGTGTGTGTGTGTGTGTGTGTGTGTGTGTGTGTGTGTGTGTTTTGTGCCACAGCACTATGCTGTGGATGCGTTTGTTTTATGTAACAGTGATCTTGATAATGATCAATCCGTCCGGGGTATTTTGGAGTGAACAGCGATGGCAATTTTGTGGGAAAACCTTGTGGGGGAGAGTTGCTGTTCATGTTTGGGGGACATTTGAACATTTTAGTGTTGTTTTTTTTCTTGCTGGTGGTGGTGGTGGTGGTGGTGTGGGGGGGTGGTGTGGGGGGGTGGTGACATATCGGACACGTGTGGCAGCATGGAGCCGGGCGCCCTGGTTCTCCTGGTCATGTGGTCATGTTTGTATGTGTGAACCGTTCTCCTCTGTATGGGCTGTGTATGTGTGTGTGTCTGTGTGTCTGTGTGTGTGTGTGTGTGTGTGTGTCTGTGTCTGTGTCTGTGTGTGTGTGTGTGTGTGTGTGTGTGTGTGTGTGTGTGTGTGTGTGTGTGTGTGTGTGTGTGTGTGTGTCTCATGCACGGGCATGCAATTACACGCACACACATAACATTCACGTTATTGCTGTAACGTGGACAGGCATGGCTTTCAATGTCGTTAAACCAGCTCAAGAGTTCTGATTCATTCTGACTGACTCCCCCCCCCCCCCCCCCCCCCCCCCCCACACACACACACTTTATGTGTGTCACACAATACAACATGAAAGGAAGCACCCAATGAAATGATCTGGCCAAGAATGCCCCTGGCCAGAAGATAAGCGATCTGTTCCGTCCAGAGTTAAATAGTTAATGGGCAGATCATCTGTACCGTCCCACCGTAGAACGCGGGCCGTCGTGAGGCCCCCTGCTGGAATTTATTTGAAATTACTTTATTTTCTAACATTTTTCGTTTGTAGTTATTCAATCATGTACTCCCATAATGAAAGCCAATGTTTGTCACTTCTTGCAGTAACTGTTAAACGCCTATTATCTATTGACACAAGGGAGGTTAAGTAGTAAGAAAAAACTTCACATCTGTCAATACTGCTAAAGCGACAGTTTATGAGGCAAACAAACAATTTGATTTCTTTGAGAATGAAGTGAGTGATGACCCCCGGTGTGCTTCAGTCAACGGGGAGCTGTCCGGTTTAGTGACCCCGGTGTGTTGCAGTCACGTGGGAGGTGTCCGGTTTAGTCCGGGTTATCTGATCAGCTTCCCACTCTGTTCAGTCCAGAGTCACACAATGTGCGCGATTGTTGCGCTTCTGTCGCTGGCGCTGTTTGAAGTTGATGATCGATATTGATTATGATCGGCTCTGCTCGTTCGGGGCTGAGCTTTGAGTTCACGATTGTTTTAGAATAAGGGAAACACTTTTTGTCTGGTATGTTTTTTTTTAAATTTTTTATTTTAATTTTATGGTCACGTTTGCTATGTCGTCGTTTGCAGGTTGGTTAGTTGGGGTTAGGGTCAGTGATGGTTAGTTAAGGGTTAGGAAGTTAGTCGTATGGACGATTTGTCGGAAAGATGGCGACGAGAGCCACATGATGGGATGAAAGAAAGAGGATCAGAATTCTAGATGTTGACAACTTGTCATAATCATGGAAATATGTTTCTGGATGATCAAACATTGATCCCACAGTTCTGATGCCCGATTCACTCCCTCGGTTTTTAACTGGGATTCTGGTTCAACTTACAACACAGAAATAACATTAATAATGATAATAATCATAATAATAATGAAGACTACAATAATAATAATGACGCTTTGCCTTTTGCGTACGACGCAGTGTTGTGCGGGAAGACCCCCGGTCTCACGGTGGTCGATCATCCAGCGCTCAGCGGGTTTTGACGGCTTGGCTCAAGTTTCACTGCAGAGACAAACCTTCCTTTGTAGGCTACCACTGCGAAGCCGCAAAAAGACAAAGTCATTGAAGAAAGACGGTGCAGTTTTTGTAATGCCTCACTAGGGTCCGGGTTTAGTTTCCTGTATTTATTATTGTAATGAACCTTTGTACATACTATATTTATTCTTTCAGGAATATGTCATCATGTACGGATGTGTGTGCGGGTCTGGCTTGTGTTATCAATGAAATGCACATTCATGATGTTAATAAAAGAACATTTTCCAGCTGACTTTTTCTTTTCTTGTGTGCCCTCCAGGGAAGTATGATTTGATTTCTTGTCACTTGATGCACAAAGGGACTGAGGTGAAGGTCATAGAGGTCTTCCTCAACACGCTGACGGACTGTTCATCTGTCGTGGAACACTTTAATAACGCGTCTACATCCATTTGTGTTGACTGTTATGTTGCTTGTTTGAATCATTTCGCCATTACTTTATCATCAATTGATCTTTGATCAATAACCAAATGACATCGTCCTGCTCCGTACTCGGGTTTTAAACCTAATGAGTACGAGTGACAAGACCACACAACACAACAGCTCCGTTCATCAGCATCAGCATCAACGTCAACTTTGTTCACAAGTTCTGCCTATTTTTAAATCGACGTTCCCGGTGCTCGATTAGCTCCCCTGGCGACTGCTCTCGGTAGGGACAACAGTCGGGGACTGCACCCAAATAATGGACGTTTTTTCGGCGATTGCGGTCGTTTAAAACATTGTAAAAAGTGTATTTTGACGCATGTCTCCCGGAGCGTAAAGCGAGCAGCGTGCGTCTCCTCTGAGCGCACAGTTCAGTCGCGTCTCCTGCGCCGGACCTTGCACCACCTGCGCGATGGTCGCGATGATAGAGTCGCAGTGCGAGTATTTCATGCACTTCCCGGCCGCGCCGATCTTGGACCCGTCCGACGCGGCCACGTTCAGGAGCGTCCCCCAGCGGCGGCACCTCTACCTCGGCGAGACGGTCCAGTTCCTGTTGGTGCTGCGGCTCAGTGATGGAGCCGCCTCGACCCGGGCCGGCTGCAGGGGGCTGCTGGCCTCCCTGTCGGCCGTGGCCAGCGTGTCGCTCGGCGAGGAGCGACCACCGCCGCCGCAACGCGAACGCGGGCAGGACTTTCAGAGCAGCTGTAGCGAGGATACTGAAGATGAAGAGGTCGAGGATGAAGAGGCGAGGCGGTCCGGGTCGGAGGAAAGGTCCAGAGTGTTTCGACACTGCACGCCTCTCCTCACGCACAACGTGGGACGGCTCAACCGGACAGAAGACGTTCTGGTATTGTTGGTGTTATGGGTGCTGTTGTTGTTGTTGTTATTGTTGTTGTTTTGGTCTGTTTACTGATAGTGTATCAGTACACGGCATTCAATAGAACTTAAGCATGTGATCACATGACAAGTTCAGTCCTGTGATCTTAGATCTTTAGAGATCACATACACTACATTGTGACGTGTAACAGGAAGTAGCACGCATACTAAATTGATAGGCCACACACACACACACACACACACACACACACACACACACACACACACACACACACTCATTTACTTCCTGCATGAGATGTAGAATGACATGTCTGCAGTGCACCACCACCACAGTATACTGAAGGTGTGTTCTGCGTCATTGTAGCGTTGCTGTGTGCTTGTTGGGGATGTTTTAGGGTTGGTTACTGTTAGTTACTGAAATCTTTGCACTCTCGCCATTTCTCAACCAGATCTTGTGCAGAGTGGTTGTGAAAGGACAGACAGGCTTGCACCTGTCCATCAGATGTCTGCTTGCGGTGTGTGTGTGTGTGTGTGTGTGTGTGTGTGTCTGTGTGTGTGTGTGTGTGTGTCTGTGTGTGTCTGTGTGTGTGTGTGTGTGTGTGTGTGTGTGTGTGTGTGTGTGGGGGGGGGGGGGGTGGGTGGGTGGAACGGAGGAACGGAACACACAGCCAACTGACAATTCATTCATCCAACTTCTGTATCCGTGTTGAGTTGTTGAGTATGTGGTGGAGCCATAAGTGTACAGTGGGAACTTTCCCTTGGGAAATCCGGGGCTGGCTGGCTGAATGAATGGCTGAATGGCTGGCTGAATGGCTGGCTGAATGAATGGCTGAATGGCTGGCTGAATGGCTGAATGGCTGGCTGAATGAATGGCTGAATGGCTGGCTGAATGGCTGAATGGCTGGCTGAATGAATGGCTGAATGGCTGGCTGGCTGGCTGAATGGCTGGCTGGCTGAATGGCTGAATGGCTGGCTGGCTGAATGGCTGAATGGCTGAATGGCTGGCTGAATGGCTGAATGGCTGAATGGCTGGCTGAATGGCTGAATGGCTGAATGGCTGGCTGAATGGCTGAATGGCTGGCTGGCTGGCTGGCTGGCTGAATGGCTGGCTGGCTGGATGAATGGCTGAATGGCTGGCTGGCTGATTCCACCTTCTGGCTGGAGGTAGCGCTGTGTTGTTTTGAAGCTGGGAGACTCCTCATGGCACGACGAGCAGAGGAGCTGCTGGGTCAGACCCTGAGCCCAGCGCCCTGAGCCCAGCACCCTGAGCCCAGCACCCTGAGCCCAGCGCCCTGAGCCCAGCGCCCTGAGCCCAGCGCCCTGAGCCCAGCACCCTGAGCCCAGCACCCTGAGCCCAGCACCCTGAGCCCAGCACCCTGAGCCCAGCACCCTGAGCCCAGCACCCTGAGCCCAGCACCCTGAGCCCAGCACCCTGAGCCCAGCACCCTGAGCCCAGCACCCTGAGCCCAGCACCCCGCCCCCACGGGGCCCCATGAGCCCAGCACCCTGCCCCCACGGGGCCCCACGTGTGCTGGGTCAGACCCTGAGCCCAGCACCCCGCCCCCACGGGGCCCCATGTGTGCTCCTGTGTCCCTCTAATTCAGAAGGGCAAAGATTCTCACATCCATGCGAAATAACTCACTTCTTCATAAATCAGCCAATGGGAGGCCGGGCCAGTTCCTGTATCCAGGCGGAGCCTTACTTTGCTCAGTCAAGCACAGACGGAGACAAGGCTGCTACTCTGCCTTACAGGAGGACATGGCGGCCGCGTTGCACTGCGTGTCCTTCTGGCTGTTCAAAGTCTTCTGCTCTGCTCTGTAGTCGCCGCTGCACTCCCCCCTGGTCCTGGATGATGAGGTCATCTTCCCGCTGTCCGTGTCCCTCGATAAGCTGCCTGTCAACACGGCCAAAGCCAAGGTTTGTGTGTGTGTGTGTGTGTGTGTGTGTGTGTGTGTGTGTGTGTGTAATATGGGTGTGTGTGTGTGTGTGTGTGTGTGTGTGTGTGTGTGTGTGTGTGTGTGTGTGTGTGTGTGTGTGTGTGTGTGTGTGTGTGTGTGTGTGTGTGTGTGTAATATGGGTGTGTGTGTGTGTGTGTGTGTGTGTGTGTGTGTGTGTGTAATATGGGTGTGGGTAACATTTATCCTGTATAACATCCATCCTCTTGGCACTTAGTCAGAGATGTTGTATACTAGCAGTGGTTCACCTAGCTGTAGCTCTCTTCACAACACACTGACAGGGTGGCTTCTTTCAAAACGGGTGTTCTTTAATGGCACTCTTTACTCCTTTACACCTTTACACCTTTACTCATTTACTCCTTTACACCTTTACTCCTTTTCTCCTTTACACCTTTACACCTTTACACCTTTACACCTTTACTCCTTTACTCCTTTACTCCTTTACACCTTTACTCCTTTACACCTTTACACCTTTACTCATTTACTCCTTTACACCTTTACTCCTTTACACCTTTACACCTTTACACCTTTACACCTTTACACCTTTATACCTTTACACCTTTACTCCTTTACACCTTTACTCCTTTACTCCTTTACTCCTTTACTCCTTTTACCGTCTGCTTTAGCTTCAGAGGTAACTTATTGCAGTTTCGCTGCACTTAACGAGCGACATTCATACACGCTTGGCCATGCTTTTACGTCAATTCAAGCAACAATAATGACGTAGGGAAACTAGGAACAAAATTAGTTCTAGGAACTAGGAACACAATTAGTTCTGTGTACGTGCAGCACATTAACACATTCTAATTACACATTACACATGGGTTAACCTACATTATATTACCATTTTAACCTTTTAACCAAACATAAATTATCTATTTATTTATGACATGAAATTGAAGTATTGATTATTAAGTGTGCATAATAAAAGAAAACTTATTTATGCGACGTCACTTACACTAGCAATTGAAATGCTTGAAACTTGTTCTGGTGACTTTCTTACTGTATTAGCAGCAATGAAATGTAACCTTCTTATGACAAATGTACTCTTTGTAAGTCGCTTTGGATAAAAGCGTCTGCTAAATGCCCTCAATGTAAATGGGTATGCCCAATACCAACCTTGTTCATATTTAAGTGCATTTTGTTGCTATGTACAAATACACACTCTGTAGAAATGCATGCTTTAAGTGTCCTCTGTAAGGTATTTGAACATATATTTCAAAGTGTGTGTGTGTTTGCGTATGCGGTCCAGATCGTGGTGACAGTGTGGAAGGAGGAGCAGGAGAAGGTGGAGGTCAAGGAGCATGGGTACCTCAGGGTGCTGCAGTTCAGGAGCCCCATACACACCTTCAGACAGGACCTCAGCTCCTTCAAGGCCCAAGGTGGTGTCTCATGCTCACTCACTCACTCACTCACTCACTCACTCACTCACTCACTCACTCACTCACTCGTAACGTTTTAAGGAAATTGGTATCTTTAACCTCTGATAATTCAATATCTTTGTGGTGGAAGTGCGACATGAATGATACATTGTTGAATTGAATTTGAACAACGCCTCTGTGTGTGTGTGTGTGTGTGTGTGTGTGTGTGCGTGCAGTCAGCACCACTCTGAGTGTGCTGCCTCCTCCCTCAGTGAAATGCCAGCAGATGACCGTGTCAGGAAGACACCTGACGGTGCTCAAAGGTAAGAGCAACAAGCCAACTGGCCGTGCCTGTGTACACAGTCTATTCACTGTGTGTACAGAGTACACTGTGTTCACTGTGTGTACAGAGTAGTGTATTCACTGCACACAGTCTATTCACTGTGTGTACAGAGTACACTGTGTTCACTGTGTGTACAGAGTAGTGTATTCACTGCACACAGTCTATTCACTGTGTGTACAGAGTAGTGTATTCACTGTACACAGTCTATTCACTGTGTGTACAGAGTACACTGTGTTCACTGTGTGTACAGAGTAGTGTATTCACTGCACACAGTCTATTCACTGTGTGTACAGAGTACACTGTGTTCACTGTGTGTACAGAGTAGTGTATTCACTGCACACAGTCTATTCACTGTGTACAGAGTACACTGTGTTCACTGTGTGTACAGAGTAGTGTATTCACTGCACACAGTCTATTCACTGTGTGTACAGAGTACACTGTGTTCACTGTGTGTACAGAGTAGTGTATTCACTGCACACAGTCTATTCACTGTGTGTACAGAGTACACTGTGTTCACTGTGTGTACAGAGTAGTGTATTCACTGCACACAGTCTATTCACTGTGTGTACAGAGTACACTGTGTTCACTGTGTGTACAGAGTAGTGTATTCACTGTACACATTCTATTCACTGTGTGTACAGAGTACACTGTGTTCACTGTGTGTACAGAGTAGTGTATTCACTGCACACAGTCTATTCACTGTGTGTACAGAGTACACGGTGTTCACTGTGTGTACAGAGTAGTGTATTCACTGTACACAGTCTATTCACTGTGTGTACAGAGTAGTGTATTCACTGCACACAGTCTATTCACTGTGTGTACAGAGTACACTGTGTTCACTGTGTGTACAGAGTAGTGTATTCACTGCACACAGTCTATTCACTGTGTGTACAGAGTACACTGTGTTCACTGTGTGTACAGAGTAGTGTATTCACTGTACACAGTCTATTCACTGTGTGTACAGAGTACACTGTGTTCACTGTGTGTACAGAGTAGTGTATTCACTGTACACAGTCTATTCACTGTGTGTACAGAGTACACTGTGTTCACTGCACACAGTCTATTCACTGTGTGTACAGAGTAGTGTATTCACTGCACACAGTCTATTCACTGTGTGTACAGAGTAGTGTATTCACTGTACACAGCGCAGTGTGTACAGAGTAGTGTATTCACTGCACACAGTCTATTCACTGTGTGTACAGAGTAGTGTATTCACTGTACACAGTGTATTCCCTGTGTGTACAGTATTCACTGTGTTCACTGTGTGTACAGAGTAGTGTATTCACTGTACACAGCGCAGTGTGTACAGAGTAGTGTATTCACTGTACACAGTGTATTCCCTGTGTGTACAGTGTACACTGTGTTCACTGTGTGTACAGAGTAGTGTATTCACTGTACACAGTCTATTCACTGTGTGTACAGAGTACACTGTGTTCACTGCACACAGTCTATTCACTGTGTGTACAGAGTAGTGTATTCACTGCACACAGTCTATTCACTGTGTTTACAGAGTAGTGTATTCACTGCACACAGTCTATTCACTGTGTGTACAGAGTACACTGTGTTCACTGTGTGTACAGAGTAGTGTATTCACTGCACACAGTCTATTCACTGTGTGTACAGAGTAGTGTATTCACTGCACACAGTCTATTCACTGTGTGTACAGAGTAGTGTATTCACTGTACACAGTGCAGTGTGTACAGAGTAGTGTATTCACTGCACACAGTCTATTCACTGTGTGTACAGAGTAGTGTATTCACTGTACACAGCGCAGTGTGTACAGAGTAGTGTATTCACTGTACACAGTGTATTTCCTCTGTGTACAGTGTACACTGTGTTCACTGTGTGTACAGAGTAGTGTATTCACTGTACACAGTGTATTCCCTGTGTGTACAGTGTACACTGTGTTCACTGTGTGTACAGAGTAGTGTATTCACTGTACACAGTGTATTACCTGTGTGAACGATGCACCATAAGACTCCTCTATGGGCAGCGATTTGGAGTTTGTGCGATCCATCACTGGACCAAACGACAGCGTGGTGGTGAGTGGTGGCTCACCACCACGGCTAGTGTCCTGTATTTTGGGCAACAGGAGTTTGTCTGCTGCAATGCAGAGGAAGCTTGCAGCGGTGCAGGACGTGCGGTCGGGTCGGCCGGTCGAAGGGTTCAGGTCCAGTTGTTTGGCGAGTGGCTCTCAGGTCACGTTCAATCGGGGGGGGGGGGGAGTGCACGCTTGCGGCCCCTGGAACCCTCGCCCCCTTGTTGTAGTTAATGTCGTTGTTCAGTTAGATTTAACTGCAGTCATGCGGATGACATGTTTATTACGTTTGACAAATGAAAAACATCTCTTTGAAACACACACCCACACACGCACACACACACACACAAACACACACACACACACACACACACACACACACACACACACACACACACACACACACACACACACACACACACACACACACACACACACCGCCAGGACTGGTTAAATGGGTGGTTAAATGAGTTAAGGGGTCTTTGGTCTCCATGACGACAGCAGCGTCATGGAGGTCATGTGATGGTGGACTCCATACCGCCAGCACATCACCAACCTAGAAGCCTTCCATATCCGCTGCCTACAGAAGATCCACATCCTCAGCAACACTGGCTCAATCTACATGGAAGCAGCTGCGCTGGATAGGACACACCATACGCATGCCTGAAGCCTGCCTGCACACCAAGTCCTCTACAGCCAACTAATGGGCACAAAGCGCTCCGCTAGAGGGCAAAAGCGGCGCTTCAAGGACTACACCAGGGACATCCTAAAGAGAGCGAACATCCCCCTCACGCAGCTTGAAACCCTGGCAGTCGACAGGTCAGCCTGGCAGGTCACTTGTGCCACCGCAGTTTCTCAAACACACCAAAGCAACCGAGACCGACGGTCCGAGAGGCGCACCCAGAGACACCAGCTGGTTCCTCCCTGGCATCTGGTTTCCCTTGCTCCATCTGGTTTCCCTTGCTCCATCTGGTTTCCCTTGCTCCATCTGGTTTCCCTTGCTCCATCTGTTTTCCCTTGCTCCATCTGGTTTCCCTTACTC
>JAXIVH010000086.1:76032-97697 GCA_036785325.1 Urophycis tenuis | reverse complement strand
ACATTCTCGTGACCCACGGAACACAACATGCGAGGACAAAAATATTTCTCCCGGCGTATTCCTGACATCCCCAAAGCAATGACAATAAAAAAGCAACAACAGACTTCTTTTAGAGTGCCGTCGCTCGCCCTTGGAGCCCACAGCTCTGTCATGGCGTGGAACACGTTCCCCACTCTCACCCTTTTGGTTCTTTAGTTCCTCCCCTGGCCTCCCCGTCCCCCAGCCCACACAGACGCCGTACATGGTCGCTGTCGAGCAAGGCATTAAAAAGCAAGTGAGCCCGACACCCTTTTTTTGTCTCGGTTGTGGAACATGGCCTGTATGGTCTTCAACAGAGTCACGGATGCGTTTCATCACTGGCGCCACAATGAGACCTTCTGTGGGTCAAACCCCTCTTTTACCAGTCTCCCCAAACACTTCCACGTTCCAGTCTTCTGCAAACGCAGGTGGCGTAGTTCTTCTAACGCCCAGGGGAACAGGGAGAGGAGCGAGTGTTGTGACGTGGAGAGCTCTGTCTGACTGCACTCCAAAAAAAAGCTTTTAAACAGGAAAAATGCTGAAAACGGAATGAAAATATTGTCCCCGACTTTGACCCAGTGCTGAACGTACAGAGCTTCTTGGTTCCTCAGTGGCCACGCCTTTGTGGCTTGTGTGTTCCTCCAGGGTCTGGAGCTCCGCCTGACCATTGGCTTGTGTGTTCCTCCAGGGTCTGGAGCTCCCTCTGATTGCTGTAGTTCAGTGGTCCGTGGCCAGGCTGCCCCTTACCAGGTAACCCAGACACTCCTCCTCTGTCTGTCCAAACACGTCATTTGAGGCTCTGCCTCACTTTTGTATTCTTGCGTTTGCCTTGCAACCCGCTGGTTTTTCTGTTTCCTCATCATTACATTCATGTTTTTCGACTTTTCCCTGGCTTCGTCATGTCTGTCCACCACATGTCGTCCTGGTGATTTGCACCACACAACCAAAATGCCTCTCCTCCCCACCCACCTCCCCTCCCACCACCCACCTCCCCACCCTCTCCCCACCCAGATACATCAGCACACACTACACCCTGCCCAGTGTTCGCCTGAACCGCCCCCAGCTGGTGATGACTGCTTCCTGTCCCCGGGGCGTGCGACCTGGCGAGTGCTTCCGGGTCAAGTACACGCTGCTGAACAACCTGCGGGACTTCCTGTCCATACGGATGGCGTGGATGCCTGAAGGTAGCCGAAGGAAGCGATGGTTCAGTACAGACTTCATAATAACTTCATAATCTTGTGCAAAACTGGGATGACCTAAAGAAATGCTCTCCTTGCACCACACACTTTAAAACACTGTTGCTTGTTGTTTGTATGCTCTTTTGTTGGTGTTGTTGTTTGTTCACTGGAGTGTTAACTGTTAACTGTTGCGCACAAACCACCAGGACAAAGTCCTTGTAGGTGCAAACCTACTTGGCAATAAAGTTCCTCTGAGTTCCGAAAAAAATGAAAATAGGTCAACAAGTTGTAAACACAAGCTGGGGTCGATTTGTGTGATTCATTCTCTGTAATGTCTTTTTTTTTCGGTTTAGTCTGCATTGAATGAGAACATCATCAAAATACACGATACTAGAACGCTAGAACGCCAACGCTAGAACGTGTTCTAGCTGCCAAAATCACAACTTGCCCCACTGGGACTTTTCCTGGCGCGGTAGCCGTCTCTTTGAGGACCAACTGTCTGCAGCGTTCAGCGATGGGCTGGAAGGTGTGCTGCTTCCAGCTGGACGAGCAGTATGAGTCAGAAGGGGGATACATCAGATCTTCATCACACGTCTGGGAAAGATGGGAAACGCACAGTGTTTGTTCGCCTCTCGACGCCGTGCAAATAGGAGGCAGTGCTTTCAAGAACCGCATGAGTCAAGAATTTGAGCTATTTCTGTTTTTGTTTGGCTGATTATTATGGAGTGCGCTCTCCGACGTGAACGTGAGTGGGAGGAGGGTGACTAATCTCTCCTGAAGAAAAGAGGAAGTTTGCCGCCAGCTGGATTATGATTCACGGTTAACAAGGTCAGAAGGTCAGAAGAGGAATCAAAATGTGATGTTCTTCAGATTGTCCCTCCTTTCTCTGGAGCTGCTCTTCCCTTCCTGGTCTTGGCAAAGGATCGAGGTATTCATCATGTTCCTCACCCGTCCCTCCCCCTCCCCCCCCCATGCAGGCAGCAGCACGGTGGGTCACCGGGGGGTCACCCAGAGTGGGCTGGGGGCGGTGGTCTGCCAGACCCCCTGCACCAACCTGGGCCCCTGCCCTAAGGGCAGCTCCGTCTCCTTCAGCGTGGGCTTCCAGATCCTCCGGGCGGGGCTGTTTGAGGTACTGCTCTCTGTCCCACGAGGGAGGAGGGGGACAATGTGGCCTCACTCTCTCACTCTCTCTCACTCTCGCAGGGAGGTGAGTCACGTCAGCTTGACGTCACTCCTCCAGCGGGGGGTGAGAGGACCACCACAGCATCACATTGTACATTTACATTAACATTAGTTACATTACAGTTACATTACATTACATTTACATTAGTTACATTACAGTTACATTACATTACATTAACATTAGTTACATTACATTACATTAACATTAGTTACATTACAGTTACATTACATTACATTAACATTAGTTACATTACAGTTACATTACATTAGTTACATAAGTTACATTACATTACATTACATTAGTTACATTACAGTTACATTACATTTACATTGAGGGCATTCAGCAGACGCTTTTATCCACAGCCACTTACAAAGGGTACATTTGTCATAAGAAGGTGAAACATTTCATTGCTGTAAATACAGTAAGAAGTCACCAGAACAAATGTCAAGCATTTCAATGTTCAATTGCTAGGTTAACCATTGCTACTATACAACATCTCTGGCTAAGTGCCAAGACGTACAACATACAAGAGCATGAGGGGGAGGGGTGGGGTGTTGGTAGAGGATGGATGTTATGCAGTCTTATGAGTCTCTTCCAGAAGATGGGGAGTGACTCTGCAGTCCTGACATTGGCAGGGAGCTCGTTCCACCAGTGCGGTGCCAAAAGGGAGAAGAGTTGTGATTTTGCCGTCCGACCTTTTCCTCCTTTTAGTGATGGAGGTACCAGTCAACCAGCTGAGGTAGTTGAGCTGAGTGCTTGAGCAGGGGCGTGGGGTTTCACTAGCGCTTGGAGGTAGGTAGGGGCAGCTCCATTAACAGCTTTGTAGGCCAGTAGCATCGTCTTGAATTTGATGCAAGCCTCCACAGGGAGGCCAGTGGGGTCATGGAAGAGGAGGGTCATGTTGAAGAATTTGTGTCGGTTGAACACACATTTTTTTTTAAATTTTATTTAACCTTTGTTTACCCAGGCAAGCAATTAAGAACAAATTCTTATTTACAAATGCAGCCTGAACAAAGAGCAAATGCTCTTTGAGGGGGAAAGGGGGGGCGGGGCTAAAGGCAAAGCAAGGTTATGCATATAGAACAACAATAGAAAATAAGAACATGACATGACAGTGGGACAAACAAGTACCAAATTCAGCAGGTGCAACAGTCAACTACAAGTTGTACCAGGTTTTGTTTAAAAAGAGTGAGTGATGTGAGGACGGTGAGTTTGAGGGTGTTTTGAAAAGTGTTCCAGTCATTAGCTGCAGCAAATCGGAATGCGCTGCGGACAAAGAGGGTGCGGGCTCTGGGGATGGTGAGTTTGATGAATTTGCTGGACCTAAGGTTGAGGGCAGAGTGAGAGAGGTGCAGGAGGGAGGAGAGATACAGAGGTGTTTTTCAGAGTATGGCTTTGTAAATGAACTGAAGCCAGTGGCGGAGCCGTCTGGTGTGAAGGGAAGTCCAGTCTACCTGGTTGTACAGGTCACAATGGTGAGTTCTGAATGGAGCGCCTTTGGCGAAACGGATGGCAGAATGATGGAGAGTGTCAAGTTTGCTGAGAGTGGATTGAGAAGCCATCCTATAGATGGTATCACCATAGTCAAATATGGGCAGGATGGTCATTTTAACAAGTGTGTGTTTGGCTGAACGGGTGAATGATGCCTTATTCCGGTACAGGAAACTCAGGCGAGCTTTGACTTTTGACTGTAGGTGTTTGATATGGGTGATGAAGGAGAGGGAAGAGTCCAACCAGAGGCCAAGGTATTTATAGCAGGTCACAAACTCCAGTTCAGAGCTGTCAGCACAGAGGATTTTAGGGACAGTGGTGGAATCATATTTCCGGTTAAAAATTATGCATTTGGTTTTCCTGGTGTTCAGGGAAAGATGAAGACTATGAAAATACTGCTCGATAGAAGTGAGACTGAGTTGTAGTGTGGATATCGAGGAGTGGAGAGAAGGGCCCTCTGAGTATAAGATGGTATCGTCAGCATATAGGTGGATCTTGGAATTGCCGGCATTCTTGGCCACATCATTAATGTAGATGGAGAACAGCGTTGGGCCCAGGATGGAGCCTTGAGGCACCGCTTTAATGATGGTAAGAGGGTCAGACACGATGTTTTCAGTCTTTACTTGCTGGACTCAGTTTTTTAGATAGCTGGCGAACCAGTTACAGGAGTGTGAACACAGACCGATGCTAGTGAGCCTCTGCAGGAGGATGGAGTGGACGACAGAGTTGAAGGCCTTAGATAGATCAATGAAGGCGGCGATACAGATCTGCTTGGAGTCCAAGGAAGTAATAATGTCATCCAGAACCTTCAGAGTAGCTGTGGTGCACCCGTGGCCTGACCGGAACCCAGACTGTAGGTTGGACAGAATATTGTTTGAAGCTATGAAGTGGCTGAGTTGTCTGTGGACCAGTTTTTCTAGGACCTTACCCAGACACGGCAAAATGGAAATAGGTCTGTAGCAGTTGGGGTCAGATCTAGAGCCAACTTTAAAGAGTGGAAAGACCAATGCGGTTTTCCAGTCTGATGGAAAGATGTGATGTGTGTGATGTGTGCTGCAGCATTCTGCAGCTCTCTGCAGGTTTTATCGTGTTTCCAGGGAGTCCAGCCAAGAGCGAGCTGCAGTAGTCGAGTCCTCTTGAGGAAAGGCCGCATCCTGCGGATGTTGTAGAGAGCAAATCTACAGGATCGGGTCACTGCAGTGATGTTTGCAGTGCAGGACAGTTGGTTGTCGAGTATTACGCCCAGGTTCCTTGCGGTCGGTGAAGCACATACTGTGAAGCCTTCGACCGAGACCAGTAGGTCCCTGTAAGGGCAGTCTTTCCCCGGTATGAAGAGAGGCTCAGTCTTTGCGAGATTAAGCTTGAGTTGATACACAGTTGTCCAAGAGCTGATGTCTGCCAGATATTGTAGACAACGTTGAAGAGTGATGCGGAAAACAAACTGGAAATGGACTGTTGTATTGTTCTATAAGCCCTGATGATACCGTAAAGCCTGGACTAAATGTTCAGACCCTAATGAGGCGAAGGGGTTGGAGCCCAAATCAAAACCCTTCTCCAGGTTTTTTCCATCATAATTACGGCTGTTTTTCCCCCTCAGGGCTCGGGTCAAAGGCCAGGACTCGGGTCAGGGGTCAAAGGCCAGGACTCGGGTCAGGGGTCAGGGGTCAGGGCCTGGGTCAGGCCCGCGAAGCCCTTCTCAGACTCAACGTTATAGACACCTAACAAAGTTCCTCTCTGTCCGCGTAGCTGAGCCAGAACATGAAGATGAAGCTCCAGTTCTCTGCGGCGGTGGATGGGCTCTGCAGCCCCAGCAGGGAGCCCCGTGCTGCAGGGGGGGGGTCGGGGGTCGTCCCCCGGGGCCAGCGCCCCCTCCAGCCCGCGTCACGTCCGCCAGACGCTGGAGCGCCACAGCCTGGGTCGCTCACAGAGCTTCACCCACGAGCAGACCACCAGGGCGCCATTCACCAGGTACGTACAGACAGACAGACAGAGAGACAGAGAATCCATCAGCCTGGTTCTGTGCCTGGTTCTCTCTCACCAACCTGCCCCCCCCCCCCGCAGGGCTGCCAGTGTGATGGAGCGCTGTGCCGCCACCCCTCCGGAGGGCTCCTCCTCGGGGCGGCCCTCCCCCTCGGGGCGGCCCTCCCCCCTTTACCTGCCCCCCCGCAGCACCCCCATGCTGCCTTCCCTGGACAAGATCGCCAAGCGGGAGTGCAAGGTGCTGGTGGTGCTGCAGGAACCTCGCGCCCACCGTGAGTAGCCCAGAACAGGTCTCTCTCTCTCTCTGTCTCTCTCTCTGTCTGTCTTTCTCTCTCTCTGTCTCTCTCTCTCTCTCTCTCTGTCTCTCTCTGTCTCTGTCTCTCTCTCTCTCTCTCTCTCTCTCTGTCTCTCTCTGTCTCTCTCTCTGTCTCTCTCCCTGTCTCTGTGTGTGTCTCTCTCTCTCTGTCTCTCTCTCTCTCTCTGTCTCTCTCTCTCTCGTCATACACTGGAGAAAACAAGACGATTTCAGACTAAATTCAGAAGACACTGGATGAACATTGCCCCCCTCCTCCCTACCCCCCGGAGGAAAAAGGAGGGAGAGAGACTGAGAGGAGAATGTGAACTGGAGAAGGAGAAGCAGGAAGGAGAGAGACTGAAGGCTGACAGGAGGTTCAGGCCTGAGGAAGGCTTCTATGTACAAACACAAGAGAGACACGTTGTTGTTGATGATGATGATGGCGGCGGTGGTGTCGCTGATGAAGGAAGGTACCCCTAAGGACGTCTTTGCTAACTGAGTCAGCATCACATTTCCTGAGCCTTAAGATACCCCCCCCCCCCCCACCCGTACACACACACACACACACACACACACACACACACACACACACACACACACACACACACACACACACACACACACAGTGCTGAAGTCGATGACCTTTCATTTGTTTCATTGTAAGAGAGGTCCTACTGCACCAAATGCTTTGAGTCCTTTTTCATGTTTCTGTTGCTTTTGATGTTCATGATGTAATGAGTTAATTACTGAGTAAAGAGTAATAAACTCATTTCTCATTACTCAGAGTAATGAGTGAAGAGTAATGAACTCATTACTCAGAGTAATGGGTGAAGAGTAATGAACTCATTACTCAGAGTAATGAGTGAAGACTAATGAACTCATTACTCAGAGTAATGAGTGAAGAGTAATGAACTCATTACTCATTACTCAGAGTAATGAGTGAAGAGTAATGAACTCATTACTCAGAGTAATGAGTAAAGAGTAATAAACTCATTACTCATTACTCAGAGTAATGAGTGAAGAGTAATGAACTCATTACTCATTACTCAGAGTAATGAGTGAAGCGTAATGAACTCATTACTCAGAGTAATGAGTAAAGAGTAATAAACTCATTACTCATTACTCAGAGTAATGAGTGAAGAGTAATGAACTCATTACTCATTACTCAGAGTAATGAGTGAAGCGTAATGAACTCATTACTCAGAGTAATGAGTAAAGAGTAATAAACTCATTACTCATTACTCAGAGTAATGAGTGAAGAGTAATGAACTCATTACTCATTACTCTTCCAATACATTCCTGGGTCTCTGGGATGGACCACTGGGTCCATCCCAGAGACCCAGGGAACACTGCAGAACATTCTGTTTGTTTGCTTGTGGTGTCTGCTCCTGTCGCAGGGCATCGGGCTGTGAAGTCATGACTGTTCTCCCCATTTTTTATTTAATTCTGATGCATTATTGGTTCTGAATACAATAATTGTTCCTACATCGATACATATCCATACAATCACACATGTTCTCGGCCCGGGCCATGGAGCCTCCAATGTGGTGTCCTTCCAACGGCTCGTCTTCTGGTTCTCTCCACTGGATTCCCCATCGCTAATGTGTTCCCCGTCAGACCTGTGCGAGGCGATACCGTACGAGGTCCCTGACCCCTTGAGAGCCACGTGAAGATAACGTGAGCGTGTCGGTACGGTGACCGCTGGTCCAGATGTTTACAATCACACCTCTGGTCCAGATGTTTACAATCACACCTCTGGTCCAGATGTTTACAATCACACCTCTGGTCCCTTGGCGGCTGGAGGTCTGTGTTACCACATTACATTCACATCACATTACATTCACATTACATTCACATCACATTCACATCACATCACATTCACATCACATTTCATTCACATCACATTCACATCACATTACATTCACATCACATCACATTATATTCACATCACATTTCAGAGCTGGTCTAGTTTTTCATGATGTCCTATTTTGTATAAACAGTGCTTGTTGGCGTTGAATAAAGGAGCGTGTGCTGTGGACGTTGTGCTGTTCTTCATCACAGAGACGAGGACTCCGGTGAACTGCCTCGTGAGACACGCTGTGTTTCAACTCTTCAGGAGAATGGAGAACATCGTAGCTTTTGTTTGGGCAGCAGGAGCGACCAGGTGTTTTTCCACAGGTCGGATGGAGCGGAGGTAAATGAGGAGGGGAAGGAGTTCACTTCAAGCAGTCAGATACTGAGAGGGTTTCTCCTGGCTGCTTCCTCCTGTGCATCTGTGAGAGGTGGGGGGGTAGAGTACATTTGACTGAATGGTTCACTCCACGTTTTGAATGGTTCACTCCAGGTCTTCAAAAACATCCATAGAGTCTGCAAGAGTGGGGGTGGAAGATGACAATGGAATCTTCCACCCCTCTGGAATGGACTTGATTAGGGTGGTGTTATTTACAACTATGGAGCAGAAAGGGTTGGCATGTTTCAGAAAAATAGGAAAGTGGTTACTGAGGTAGTTAAATCTAGACACCAACAATAGATAGACAGACTTGTCTGGGAGAGAAGACGGCTCAGGATGCTGTGGAGGAAAGCTACAGAGGTTGAGAAGGAAGGTTTCAATAGGGTACAGGTACATGTGAAGGATCGTTTGGCAGTGGTGAGACAAGAGGAGAGCTTTAGGAAAAACAGGAAAAAGAAAGAGCGAGCTAGAATAGCATTTTACAAGGATCCGTTTAGATTTGTTAAGTCACTATTTAGTAGGGAGAAAAATGGTAGCCTTAGGGCTTCAAAACAGGAGCTTGAGGGACATCTGGAGAACGTGCACAGAGACAGGAAAAAGCTTAGAGAGCTATCCCTCCCCCATGATATTCCACCTTGGAGGGATCGACAGTCAGTGTGATGATAGCCCACCAAGGTGGAAAGAGGTACAGGAGATAGTAAGATGTGCAAGGGCCTCTTCAGGGCCCAATGGAGTCCCCTACAGGCTGTACAAGAGTGCGCCAGATGTGCTGAGGTTTCTATGGACGTTGATGAAGGTAGTCTGTAAGAAGCAGGTTATTCCTGAAGCGTGGCGTAGAGCAGGGGGAATTTTCATTCCCAAAGAAAGGGACTTGGTAGAGATAGGTCAGGTTAGGCCTATCAGTCTTCTGAATGTAGAAGGGAAGGTTTTCTTTAGTGTTGTGGCACAGAGCTTGTCTAGTTACTTAGAAAAGAAAAGCCTGATTGACACTAAGGTGCAAAAGGCTGGTATCCCAGGCTTCTCCAGGTGCTTGGAGCACACTAGTATGAGTTGGAGCCAGATTCAGGCAGCATGAGGAAAGAGACCTTCATGTAGTATCTCTGGATCAGGCAAACGCTTTTTGTTTAGTACCGCATAGGATGTTATGGGAGGCTTTAGAGTGCCAGGTGGTATAAGGAGGCTAGTTAAAGCTTATTTCTTAGATATTCAACTCTGTTCTACTACAGCAGAGTACACTACAGCTTGGCAGCAGCTGGAGGTAGGTATTATGACAGGGTGTACCATACCTTTTACCATGGAGGTCATTATTAGAGCTTCAAAATGGGTAGTAGGTGGGGAAAGATCGCAAGGGGGGCTGCGCCTCCCACCAATCAGGGCTTACATGGATGATATGACGTCAACAGCTCCATGTGCTAAGAGGCTACTAGATAAATAGTAATCTACAGTGGGCTAGGATGAAAGTAAAGCCAAGTGAGCATTTCCATTGTTAAAGGGAAAGTGGTAAACAAGAGTTTTTTTATTGATTAAGTGGTGCCAACGGTGATAAAGAAACCGGTCAAAAGCTTAGGAAGATGGTATGACACAAGTGTCAATGATAAGGGTCAATGTCAGGAGTTGAGGCAGGAAATGATTCAAGGTATTTCAGGTGTAGACAGGTCAGGGCTCCCAGGTAAGTTAAAGTTGTGGTGTCTTTAGTTTGGTTTGTTGCCTCGACTGATGGCCTCTGACGATGTATGAGGTTCATATCGAAGGTAGAAAAGCTAGAAAGGTTGATTAACTCATTTATTAGAAAATGGCTTGAAGCCCCACGCTGTCTGAGCAGTGTGGCCTTGTATGGAAAGGGCATGTTAGAGTTGCTGGTATCTAGTCTGACAGAGGAGTACAAGTGTACTAAGGTTAGACTGGAAATGACTCTACCTCAGTCAAAGGATCCAGTGGTTAGAGGTGCAGCGCCCACGGTCAAAACTGGAAGTAAGGCAAAACCACCCCCCTTTGCCCCTCCACCGCAAGGATAGAACCATGTTACCACATACTATAAAGAGGCAACCAACCAAAGCAGTGGGAAGAACAACCATGTCCATCCTTCAGTGAACCTACACGCCCAGACGTATGGCAACAACCATCCTTAGGGGTCCCCCATTTCTGACCCCAGGGGAGAATGATGATTCTCCAGCAACTCCTCCTGTTTCACCAGTTTCTCCTGCTTCACCTCCCAACTCCTCATGCCGAGCCCCGCATTTTTGTCCAAGGAGGAGAATGACGACCTTCCACCACCTGAGGGTGTGAACCACCCTCCTGCTTCACCTCCACCACCCCAGGGTCTGAACCACCCTCCTGCTTCACCTCCACCACCCCAGGGTCTGAACCACCCTCCTGCTTCACCTCCACCACCCGATGGTCTGAACCACCCTCCTGCTTCACCTCCACCACCCCAGGGTCTGAACCACCCTCCTGCTTCACCTCCACCACCCCAGGGTCTGAACCACCCTCCTGCTTCACCTCCACCACCCGATGGTCTGAACCACCCTCCTGCTTCACCTCCACCACCCGATGGTCTGAACCACCCTCCTGCTTCACCTCCACCACCCGATGGTCTGAACCACCCTCCTGCTTCACCTCCACCACCCCAGGGTCTGAACCACCCTCCTGCTTCACCTCCACCACCCCAGGGTCTGAACCACCCTCCTGCTTCACCTCCACCACCCCAGGGTCTGAACCACCCTCCTGCTTCACCTCCACCACCCCAGGGTCTGAACCACCCTCCTGCTTCACCTCCACCACCCGATGGTCTGAACCACCCTCCTGCTTCACCTCCACCACCCGATGGTCTGAACCACCCTCCTGCTTCACCTCCACCACCCGATGGTCTGAACCACCCTCCTGCTTCACCTCCACCACCCCAGGGTCTGAACCACCCTCCTGCTTCACCTCCACCACCCCAGGGTCTGAACCACCCTCCTGCTTCACCTCCACCACCCCAGGGTCTGAACCACCCTCCTGCTTCACCTCCACCACCCCAGGGTCTGAACCACCCTCCTGCTTCACCTCCACCACCCCAGGGTCTGAACCACCCTCCTGCTTCACCTCCACCACCCCAGGGTCTGAACCACCCTCCTGCTTCACCTCCACCACCCGATGGTCTGAACCACCCTCCTGCTTCACCTCCCCATGCACTGGAGACGATCCCTGAAGGGGTTTGCACCGATCTGACGGAGGGTCCCGCATGTTCGCCCCCGTGGGAGAATGACGCCTGGCCAGCGACTCCACCACCCGAGGTTGAGGACCAGCCTGACGGATGGATGATCGATACTTTCTTTAAAGGCGTAAGATTAGCCGTGCTCCACTTGCTGGGCAAAACTCTGAACATCTACCAACGTGAGATGTGTGAGGGGTGTTCCATTGATCATCCCAGACAGAGACGGTGCATGGCTGTGTTCTAGGAAGACTTCTACGAGGAGAACTTTTAGTGGTTGATGGAGAGGCACTCTGTCTGAGGTACGCTTCATGTTGTGACCAGAATGAGAGAAAAAGACCATGCGTCCGGTAATTGAATTTTATTTATTTATTTTTTTAATTAGAATTCAGCACAAATACAACAGTGTGAAAAACGATATGAATAACATGAAAAACATCATTATAGGTAAAACAATTTGTCGACAAAAAAGAAAAAACTACTTCAGAAACCCCACATTTCCTGCCGTTTAACACTCCGTCCACTTCTCATACAGCTTGTCAAGTTGTTCTAGTTTGGCCTCATTGTCTCCAACCTCTCGAACCATCATGTCACCGATCAGGTCGTTGAAGCGACTCGCTGATTTCAGTTCATGTAAAAGACCCTCCACGGTATTTCTGATTCTCATACGACCCGCCTTGATGTTCTGAGCAGCTAGGAAGCTTTGAATGGCTGGAATAAGCCTGCGGGTGTAGAGCCTCTCCATCAACCACTAAAAGTTCTCCTCGTAGAAGTCTTCCTAGAACACAGCCATGCGCCGTCTCTGTCTGGGATGATCAATGGAACACCCCTCACACATCTCACGTTGGTAGATGTTCAGAGTTTTGCCCAGCAAGTGGAGCACGGCTAATCTTACGCCTTTAAAGAAAGTATCGATCATCCATCCGTCAGGCTGGTCCTCAACCTCGGGTGGTGGAGTCGCTGGCCAGGCGTTATTCTCCCACGGGGGCGAACATGCGGGACCCTCCGTCAGATCGGTGCAAACCCCTTCAGGGATCGTCTCCAGTGCATGGGGAGGTGAAGCAGGAGGGTGGTTCAGACCCTGGGGTGGTGGAGGTGAAGCAGGAGGGTGGTTCAGACCATCGGGTGGTGGAGGTGAAGCAGGAGGGTGGTTCAGACCCTGGGGTGGTGGAGGTGAAGCAGGATGGTGGTTCACACCCTCGGGTGGTGGAGGTGAAGCAGGAGGGTGGTTCAGACCCTGGGGTGGTGGAGGTGAAGCAGGAGGGTGGTTCAGACCCTGGGGTGGTGGAGGTGAAGCAGGAGGGTGGTTCAGACCCTGGGGTGGTGGAGGTGAAGCAGGAGGGTGGTTCACACCCTCGGGTGGTGGAGGTGAAGCAGGAGGGTGGTTCAGACCATCGGGTGGTGGAGGTGAAGCAGGAGGGTGGTTCAGACCCTGGGGTGGTGGAGGTGAAGCAGGAGGGTGGTTCAGACCCTGGGGTGGTGGAGGTGAAGCAGGAGGGTGGTTCACACCCTCAGGTGGTGGAAGGTCGTCATTCTCCTCCTTGGACAAAAATGCGGGGCTCGGCATGAGGAGTTGGGAGGTGAAGCAGGAGAAACTGGTGAAACAGGAGGAGTTGCTGGAGAATCATCATTCTCCCCTGGGGTCAAAAATGCGGGACCCTAAGGATGGTTGTTGCCATACGTCTGGGCGTGTAGGTTCGCTGAAGGATGGACATGGTTGTTCTTCCCACTGCTTTGGTTGGTTGCCTCTTTATAGTATGTGGTAACATGGTTCTATCCTTGTGGGGGAGGGGCAAAGGTTTGTCTCGTTGCAGAGTGTGTGTGTGTGTGTGTGTGTGTGTGTGTGTGTGTGTGTGTGTGTGTGTGTGTGTGTCTGTGTGTGTGTGTGTGTGTCTGTGTGTGTGTGTGTGTGTGTGTGTGTGTGTGTGTGTGTGTCTGTGTGTGTGTGTGTGTGTCTGTGTGTGTGTGTGTGTGTGTGTGCGCGCAGAGATTTATCCCAGAGACGGCAACTGTGAAAGAGTGAAGTGATTGTATCCAGGGGCGTATTTAGTCATTGGGGCTCTCCAAATTCTCATACTGCACTGACAAAAGTTTAATTCTCACCTCAACACCACGTCTTCAATGTGGGCAGCAGCAAGTAGGTTCAGCAGTATCTTGTGTTACTAAAAAAAGAAGACAGCACAAAAGATAACAAGGTCAATTATGAGAACAAATATTTTAACAGTATAATTTTATCAAATGTACCTTTTCTCTTTTTCTTTCTCTCCTTTTTTTCTTTGATGTTTTCTTCATCTCCCTTTCTTTGTCTTCCTGTCCCTTTTGTCATTTTTTCTCCTTTGTCTTCCACTTTTTCTTTCCTCTCCTCTTGTGCTATCATTCAGTGGCGGCTGGCCCATAGAGGGCGATAGGGCACCGCCCCCCCTTGACCCACAATAAATAAATACATAAAAAATAAAATAAAACTAATAACAATAAATTATACAAATTGTTAATATTTGTGTGTTTGAAATATGACCATACCCAGTAATATGTGCAAAATATGATAGAAAATCATCTGTGCAAGATGTATGCTTTTCCTACACGTCCCGTGTCCCATGCTTCAACAGCTCTGGGGCGATGGAGAAATTGCCCCAAGGAGGCGGGTCTGTGTAACTGTTTAGCCAATTACTAATTTAAGATGTGAAAGCATGACACAAAATTTGGCCAATCAGCGTCCTCAAATCCAAGCAGATATGGGCGATTACTTTATCGCCCCAAGCGAGCGAATGCATGGGCGAGTCAGGGCGAGTCTGTATATAGTTGTATACAGTTGTATATAGTTGACCTTAGTATTTTTTAGTCCTTAATTTTCAATACATATTAATCTGCTGATTATTTTCTTGATTGTTTAGTATATAAAATTTTTACTGTAATTTCATAGAGCCCAAAGTGACTACAAATTCAATTTCAAATGAAAAAATGGAAAGCTTGTGATTGTGCAATATGTTGTTTATGTTTTGTGTTAGAATGCCTCAACTTTTTAATATTGGCATTGAATAATTATTGACTATTTCACGGAGCACTCGTTTCCTGTAGTTTGTGTTCAATGTATTGGGATGGTTACTGAAATTGACTGAATATGGCACAGCCCCACCTAGAATATTCTTCACCAGCCGCCACTGCTATCAGGTCATATTTGTTTTTGTTTTTTGTTGTTGTTGTTTTCCTCAGGTCATGTCTGTGCATGACAGACTTAAAATCACACTATAATTTGACCTTTGCCTCAGCAAAACGTGTAATGAGTAGCTCCATATCCAGTGACTTCCTGCTCAATGGAGGGTACTGCAAGGGCTGACAGCCTGTCCTGGGACATAGTTGGCCTAAGGTAGGTTTGAATCAGTTTTAGTTTTGAAAAACTTCTCTCACCTGAAGCTACTGTGACAGAAAGAGTGGGAAGAAGTCTGAGAGCGATGCTAAGATGTGGATATATGTCTCCTTATATATGTAATCAAGCATCTCAGATGGAGATGATATAAGTGTGGGGAATGATCTGACCCTTGACCTCTAGCTTGAGGTCCTCTGCATCAACATCATCCATCTTCTGCTCAAGTCTGTCACAGCATTCATCTAGCCTTCCTTCCTTCTCAGTGTTTCTCATTGCATCAGTGGAGAAGAGTAATCCATACAACTCGCAAAATGTTTCCATGTGTGAAAATCTCTCCTTCAATGTGACCAGGGCTGTATCTATAAGAGGCAGGAAAAACTCTTTTGAATAACTCTGGTGCAGTTGACTGAGTCTGCTCTCTTCCCTCATACTCAAAGTGTCGAGATGTTCTTCTCTGCCGCAGCTCTGGCCAACTCATCTCCATCTCAAGCTTCTCTGCAATATCCCTGGCATCTGTTTGCACAGACTCTAATCCCTCATTTTGAAGTTTGTCACTGCTTTAATTTCCTTCTTAATGGTTTCAACTGAAACGTTGGGGCTCTGCAGGGTCTTGCTCACTTTATTAATCTGGAAGAGCACATAGTACCAAACAATGGTCCTCACCACAAAGGGCCATCTCTGCATCTCTTGGCAGATGCCTTCAGCTGTAGAGACCACATCTGCATCCCGTTTTTCTGTGGCATAGTCCTTCAAAGCAGTCAGTGTGTCAGGCCCTAAGAACTTTCTAGCTGCAGTTACTGTCTTTTGCAACTAGATGTCCTCATTTGTACCTTTTTTTTTGTATGTCTTTCGTTAATCACCTGATTTGCTCTGCTCATGTGATTGAGTGATTCCACCTGTTTGACTGTGATTAGTCAGGGTATTTAAAGAGCATGTTTGTGCTCTTAACTTTGCTGAGTTCTCCGGTACCGCCTGTACTGTAAGTGTACCTCTGTTTTTGCTGGTCGTTGAAGACTTTTGTTACCTTTTTTTGCCTTTTGATTAATTTTTGGACTTTGCATATTTTTGGCTGGCCTGTTTATAAGGACTGTGTTCCTTGCCCTGAGTTTTGGATTTTTTTGTGTGCCTTTTTTCTGTTTGATTGCCTTCGCCTAGCCCTCTGAGAAGTTTGTCATTTTTTTTCCACAAAGTTTGCCTGACTTTTTTTTTTGAGTGCCTCCAGGATTTCAGACAACTGGTACCAAACAGCTTTCACAGCTTCCACTCGACACGCCCACCTGGTTGTGGACAAAGCCTTAAGAGTTCTTCACATGCTCTGTGAGGTGAACTGAGGAGCTGAACAGAGTGTAGAGTCGCTGTCGCAGAGCAAAGGAGCTGATGGATGTCAACCAGGGTCAGTGTATGGCTTCTACAAGGAACACATAAGGCTGTCGAGATCTGTAATGTATTGGGCCAGTGGGGGACCCGTACGGTAGGCTAGATCTGTAATGTATTGGGCCAGTGAGGGACCCGTACGGTAGGCTAGATCTGTAATGTATTGGGCCAGTGGGGGACCCGTACGGTAGGCTAGATCTGTAATGTATTGGGCCAGTGGGGGACCCGTACGGTAGGCTAGATCTGTAATGTATTGGGCCAGTGGGGGACCCGTACGGTAGGCTAGATCTGTAATGTATTGGGCCAGTGGGGGACCCGTACGGTAGGCTAGATCTGTAATGTATTGGGCCAGTGGGGGACCCAGTGGGGGACCCGTACGGTAGGCTAGATCTGTAATGTATTGGGCCAGTGGGGGACCCAGTGGGGGACCCGTACGGTAGGCTAGATATGTCACGGGATGCCGGGGGGTGTGTTTGTATTGGTCTGCTGTCGCCTAAAGGAAACTAATACATGATTGACTCGCTGTTGCTCTAAGGCTGGTCCTGTATTATTTATACGTGAACACAAACAATACAAGATCCAGCACTTTTTTTTTTTTTTTTTTTTTTTTTTTTTTTGTACTCCCTGCTCTTTACCCTGCATATTTCTAACATTATCATATGACTGGCCTCCGCAGTTGGAAAGATCCAAACCTAGATTTTCTAGGTGCCCTAAAAAATGTCTTGCATAAGCCTTTTCCTGATGTGTCAAGTGCCTGAAGAAAACCAACAAAGTGTTCATGAATGGAGATGCCTTTTGAGGTCTCACAACTCACAATGCGGAGCACTACTGAGAGCTGATGTCTGGTGTGCAGTCCATTATTACAGCATCATATTTGGCATTCTTGATTTTTCCACAATTGCATCAATTGTGCACTTTGCAACAAGAGAGATGAACTCATTTTGAATGCTAGGACTGAGGAAAGTCTCACTGTGTTCTTTTGCCTGTATTCTCCTCAGATGATCCCGCATGACTGGATCAAACTGAGCCATCAATTCCACTTGTCCCAGAACGTTTCCATTGCCAGCCTCAAACAACCGCTCTGCAAGATGGCTCACAATTGCAATTAATCTTGTCAAGACCTTTCTCCAGCTGTTTACTTCAAGAGCAAGTAGATTTTGATTCACCTGATCTATGGCTGTTTTTGTTTGTAGCTTCTGTGTTAGATTGCACCACTTTTCCATGTTAGCAATGTGTTCAGACGACTTCTCATGTCTAAGGGTAACTGAAAGGTTCTTCCAGTTACTTTTATTATTACTATTCACTACTACCATTCCCACTTAACCGTGTGCTCTTGTCTTTGTTACCGGGCGACAACAAAAGCAGATTGTCTTTGTTAACAGGCGACAACAAAAGCAGATAACATTGTCCTTATTTTCACTGTACACCAAACAGGACCTGCCTATCTTTTCTCCATTCCTCATGTGCATAGTCATTTTTCTTGGATGTATTCTGTCCTTGATTTGAACAGGACCTTTTAGCACTATGGAGCAGTGCTCATTGTCTGACAGCTGTTGGGCCAGAGTGCAGGATCATCTTGAAGTGGGGAACATTGATCTACGTGACTACTACACTGCAGATTGAGTGATGGAGTCTCACTATCCAACTTCTCATCATCGTCAGAGCTAGACTGGCTTTCCCCTGGGTCCACCGCTGTCTCATTCTGATAATCAACGCATACCAAAGTGTTCATCTTGTTGTACCTGGTAACATAATGTCACTAAATGCAGTTCTACAAGTGCTTTATTTTAGTTAAATTTTGACAAAAGGTGAGTAAATAATTCAGGCCACTTTGTCCTGAATCATGAAACTGGTGACAAAGAGCACATCTCAAGCAGCGGAGAGCGCAGGCGAGTGGCTTTGGCTAAGGAGGAAGCTTGGTAGTTGGGGTTCCCGGTGGGGACAACGGTCAGCTACGGTGATGGCAGGCGCTAAATGGTGAGGTTTAGAGGGAATTGTGCGGTGGCATAGAGGGGTGTGTTTCCAGGATGCTGGAATACAGTTAAGCCTTCTTGAGGTGTCGTGGGCCTAACTTAACTTAACACCGGTGAAGGAAGGTGCCCTCTTGATAACCCCAATGATGTGAATCTACACATCTACAGAATGACTTTGTAGATTTATGATGGCCTAGCCTGATGTCTGCTATGGTGTTGCACCTAATGGTGGTTATATCACTCGTGTGTTGTGTGTTTGGTCTTATCTGAGCTGGCCTTCTACATGTGTTTACCTTGGATGATGGCAAAAGGGATAGTAACATCTTGTCATGTGTATTAATGAATTAATGGTCAAGTCCAGAGGAGTCAGAGGCGATGTGAGAAACTCAGACACAAAACCTGTTTTTTTTTTTTTGCACTGGTTTACTTGAAACAACTTCTTCATTCAGAAATACATTGCTCAGTGTCATAAATTGTATAAGTTAAAGGGTTCACATTGTTGTGAATTAAATGTACACATCCAAGACTTGAAAGATTCCACCTCAAAGAATGTTTGTAAAAAATATATAAGCATATGAATATTCAACGTTGAAATAATTTTTCCCATTTGAAAAAAACCGAACCAATCAGCCCAAGACGGTCTCTGGGCGAGCTTGGCTGGTGATCATCACAACACAGAGCCTGTTTGAGTTGGTTCTTCATCTCTAAACTGTTCGTATGGTCCCCCTGTGATGGACAAAGACAACAATGATTCGTCTGACACATCTTGGTTTAATTAACAAGCGCTTTGACCACGCCCACAATAGCATGTGCTTATACACAAAGACGACCTACTGGTTGTATGCATATGTACACTCTGCTCAGAGTTGGTCGTCTCGACTCTGCGGGGGAACACAGAAGAACCGTTATTTCGTTCGACCCAAAGACTCGCGTTCCTTTGTCTTGTGCGACGCGAGGCGGTGATGGGAACGAGTGAGAATGTTAGTGGAAAGAAATCTGGATTGGGTTATGGTTCAGGTAAGTGCACATCCAAATCCCTCAACCAAAGACTTTCCCACTTTCCCCCCGTGTTGTCTTCTTCAGCCATTTCAAAGTGCAATCACGCACACGATCGCATGGTGTGGAGTGAAGGATGATGAAGACCCAGAAACAGTGAACCTAGTGATCGTACGCGCCATCCCGTTATTGTGTACCTTATGGAGTTTGTACTGAATGCTGGAGGGCTTATTTAGGTGAGCTAGCCTGTGGTTGAGCTCAACAACATAAAGTTCAGACCTGAAACAAACATGACATTTTTTGTTTTTCTGTGTTTTCGTTTTTTTTCTTTTTGGAAAAAAAAAATCTCAATCAGAGCAGAGGAAATCTTTCACAAATCCAAAGAATAAAAATAAAACACATTTTACATACAGAATATTCCACTTCCAGAACATGACTAATTCTGTGTACGTTACTATAATGAACATGAATACTATTGTTATCATCAGTACTGTTATTACATTATTGAATCATCTGAGTGGCTCCGTGTGCTCTGTGTTGGTGCCCAGACGGGTCAGAACTTACTTGGCGCTGCGCTTGCAGACACAAACCACGAGGGCGGCGATGAGGCCGGCGGCCGCGAGGGAAGCCAGCACGGCAATCAGGATGATCCACTTTGTTTCTGGAGAAGCACAACGTCACAAGTCAGGTGTTCTGCTCTCAGGGTGGTCGCAGGCGTTGTCTCGCGTGGTCCAGTCCTTCATCTCTGCTGCCTCGCATTTTGATGTCTGGCACCACGTTACAAGAACGGTACTTTATTGAACCATTTAAATAACCGTTAATTAGCTAATGATGTTTACTGACAGATGGTCAGGTAATCATTTACTAATGGTGTTCATGTTAACTATGCATTAGGGTTTAATCTAACCTTAACCCTTACCCTCACCCCAGTACTATTTAATAGGCCTATTGCTCATAACTTCATTACCTGACATGAATGAGTGTACACTTGTTGTATTACAACCATCATTACAACCTTTTCAACGTTTCTGCAAAAGAAAAATATGTACAATCTAGCCCTTCGTTTGACCTTTGAACTTTGTGGAGAGTGACTTGGTGGATTCCACTCCAGTGACCTTACAATTGCGTGACCTTACAACTGTATGACCTCTGATTCCTCCAGTGACCTTACAACTGCATGACCTCTGATTCCTCCAGTGACCTTACAACTGTATGACCTCTGATTCCTCCAGTGACCTTACAACTGCATGACCTCTGATTCCTCCAGTGACCTTACAACTGCATGACCTCTGATTCCTCCAGTGACCTTACAACTGTATGACCTCTGATTCCTCCAGTGACCTTAATGTATGACCTCTGATTCCTCCAGTGACCTTACTGTATGACCTCTGATTCCTCCAGTGACCTTAAAACTGCATGACCTCTGATTCCTCCAGTGACCTTACAACTGTATGACCTCTGATTCCTCCAGTGTACGAGTCCCTCCACGTACCCAGACCACCGTTGTCTGGCTCTGTTTTCTCCCCCTCGCAGAACGGCCCCTCAAAGCCCTCCAGACAGCTGCAGGTGTAGGTGTTGTTGGTGGCGGGCTGACACACTCCTCCGTTCTGGCAGGCGTTGTCCAAACATGGGCTCGCTGTGGGGGGGGGGAGGAAGACCCTCTTATTGAGTCATTGAGACATCGTCATGCCCCCCCCAAATCACACACACGCACACACACACACAGACACACACACACACACACGCACACACACAGACACACAGACACACACACACACACACACACACACACACACACACAGACACAGACACACACACACACAGTGTGCAGCACCTTTGTAGCAGTCCCGTTTGAAGTGGTTGACGGTGCAGATCTGGTCCTCCTGGCAGCTCTGGGCCTGGCACACGGCCCCCGTGGAGGTGCACTCGCAGGCCTGGTCGCAGTTCTCCGTCACAAACGTCTCCGTCAGCTGAGCAGGAGGAGGTGGGGGGAGACGGTGAGAGTGAAACCCAGATCAGTGGGAGGAGCAGGAGGAGGAGGAGCAGGAGGAGGAGCAGGAGGAGGAGCAGCAGGAGGAGGAGGAGCAGGAGAAGGAGGAGGAGCAGGAGGAGGAGGAGGGGCAGGAGGAGCAGGAGGAGGAGGAGCAGGAGAAGGAGGACGAGCAGGAGGAGGAGCAGGAGGAGGAGCAGCAGGAGGAGCAGGAGGAGCAGGAGGAGGAGGAGGAGCAGGAGAAGGAGGAGGAGGAGCAGGAGGAGGAGCAGCAGGAGAAGGAGGAGCAGGAGAAGGAGGAGGAGCAGGAGGAGGAGGAGGAGAAGGAGGAGCAGGAGAAGGAGGAGGAGGAGCAGGAGGAGGAGCAGGAGGAGGAGGAGCAGGAGGAGGAGCAGGAGGA
>JAXIVH010000086.1:67500-70000 GCA_036785325.1 Urophycis tenuis | reverse complement strand
CACCACTCTCTGACGACCACCACTCTATGAAGACAACCACCGTCTGAAGACCACCACTCTATGAAGACAACCACCCTCTAAAGACCACCACCCTCTAAAGACCACCACTCTCTGAAGACCACCACTCTCTGAAGACCACCACTCTATGAAGACAACCACCGTCTGAAGACCACCACCCTCTGACGACCACCACTCTTTGAAGACCACCACCCTCTAAAGACCACCACCCTCTGAAGACCACCACCCTCTAAAGACCACCACCCTCTAAAGACCACCACCCTCTGAAGACCACCACCCTCTAAAGACCACCACCCTCTGAAGACCACCACCCTCTAAAGACCACCACCCTCTAAAGACCACCACCCTCTGAAGACCACCACCCTCTAAAGACCACCACCCTCTGAAGACCACCACCCTCTAAAGACCACCACCCTCTAAAGACCACCACCCTCTGAAGACCACCACCCTCTAAGACCACCACTCTCTGAAGACCACCACCGTCTGAAGACCACCACTCTCTGAAGACCACCACCCTCTAAAGACCACCACTCTCTAAAGACCACCACCCTCTAAAGACCACCACTCTCTTAAGACCACCACCCTCTAAAGACCACCACTCTCTAAAGACCACCACCCTCTAAAGACCACCACTCTCTGAAGACCACCACCCTCTGAAGACCACCACCCTCTAAAGACCACCACCCTCTGAAGACCACCACCCTCTAAAGACCACCACCCTCTAAAAACCACCACTCTCTTAAGACCACCACCCTCTAAAGACCACCACTCTCTAAAGACCACCACCCTCTGAAGACCACCACCCTCTAAAGACCACCACTCTATGAAGACCACCACCCTCTAAAGACCACCACTCTATGAAGACCACCACCCTCTAAAGACCACCACTCTCTGAAGACCACCACCCTCTAAAGACCACCACTCTATGAAGACCACCACTCTCTGACGACCACCACCCTCTAAAGACCACCACCCTCTGAAGACCACCACCCTCTAAAGACCACCACTCTCTAAAGACCACCACTCTATGAAGACCACCACCCTCTAAAGACCACCACCCTCTAAAGACCACCACCCTCTAAAGACCACCACTCTCTAAAGACCACCACCCTCTGAAGACCACCACCCTCTAAAGACCACCACTCTCTAAAGACCACCACTCTATGAAGACCACCACCCTCTGAAGACCACCACCCTCTAAAGACCACCACTCTCTGACGACCACCACCCTCTGAAGACCACCACCCTCTAAAGACCACCACCCTCTGAAGACCACCACTCTATGAAGACCACCACCCTCTAAAGACCACCACTCTATGAAGACCACCACCCTCTAAAGACCACCACTCTCTGAAGACCACCACCCTCTAAAGACCACCACTCTCTGAAGACCACCACTCTATGAAGACCACCACCCTCTAAAGACCACCACTCTCTGAAGACCACCACCCTCTAAAGACCACCACTCTCTGACGACCACCACTCTATGAAGACAACCACCGTCTGAAGACCACCACTCTATGAAGACAACCACCCTCTAAAGACCACCACCCTCTAAAGACCACCACTCTCTGAAGACCACCACTCTCTGAAGACCACCACTCTATGAAGACAACCACCGTCTAAAGACCACCACTCTCTGAAGACCACCACTCTCTGAAGACCACCACCCTCTAAAGACCACCACTCTCTGAAGACCACCACCCTCTAAAGACCACCACCCTCTAAAGACCACCACTCTCTGAAGACCACCACCCTCTAAAGACCACCACTCTATGAAGACCACCACTCTATGAAGACAACCACCGTCTGAAGACCACCACCCTCTGAAGACCACCACCGTCTGAAGACCACCACTCTTTGAAGACAACCACCCTCTAAAGACCACCACCCTCTAAAGACCACCACCCTCTAAAGACCACCACCCTCTGAAGACCACCACCCTCTGAAGACCACCACTCTATGAAGACAACCACCGTCTGAAGACCACCACCCTCTGAAGACCACCACCGTCTGAAGACCACCACCCATCCTACCTGCACTGCGCGGCCCTTCCCCAGCACCACGTCGGCGCCGTCTACGCTGACCATGACGGCGCGGACGTAGGACACGCGGCGGCGGCTGTCGCGGTGCTCGTTCTGCGTGGACACCCTGAACGCCGGCAGGCTGGAGTTGGCCGGGGCCGCAGGGCTCGGCCAGCGTGTAGGAGCAGGACCCCATGTAGTGATGGACTCGCCGGTCAAAGGTCACGTAAGTGGGGGTCCCCAGACACCGAGCAGATGCCCGTTGCTGAGAGAGAGAGAGAGAGAGAGAGAGAGAGAGAGAGAGAGAGAGAGAGAGAGTATCTATCTCTATGTATCTCTCCATGTATCTCTATGTATCTATCTCTATGTATCTCTCCTTGTATCTCTATGTATCTACCTCTATATCTCTCCATGTATCTCTATGTATCTATCTCTATATCTCTCCATGTATCTCTATG